>VDFB02263136.1:94894-113982 GCA_007258455.2 Sequoia sempervirens | reverse complement strand
AAAGTATCCTACTCTAACCACATACATCCTCTAGGCTACATAACATGTCTACATGTAATCACCATTACTTATAAAATATAAACCAACCATAGCATATGAATATTAAACTCAAGATAAAACATACAACAAAGCATTAACCATTGCAAGATAAATCTAACACATAGAAATACATTGAACATATTTCCAAAGATACAACACCACATAACATCTAATACACCATTAAATCCAATAATGAATAGATCATAAATATTATTACAATTACATCACATAGGTTCACCTCGGTACAAATGAGGTACTACAATTATACATAATGATCATTAGTAACAATGAAGAAAGAGAAGAACAACTCCAAAGAACCACACGAGCTCCTCGAACAAGAAGATCCCGCCATCATGAATAGGAAGAGAAACTCAACAGTGTAAGATGCACGCCACCCAACCATATGGTACCCATAGGCCCAACCCCCATGCTAGGAGATAGTAAAAGGTAACCAATGCAATCCTACTACCTCTAGAAACAAGCCATAAACAAAATAATCACAGTACAAGTCACAAGGACAATGGTCACATTGCTTCCAAAATCACTGAATCAATTACAAACGTAATACAAATAAACGAGTTGTTGTCATAGGAGTGTCATCACAAAGGTTGAATTGTTTGTCCAAAGCAGATCTTCCTAGGTCTCAGCCCCCCTCTAGGGTTATCCTTGTAACCTCTCATGATTCTAGCCCCACATGCACACCAGTACAGAATCAGTTATCTTTCAATAAGACAAGATAATGATCTAGCCATTTCAAGCCTTCTTGACTCATCTCAAGTCTCAAACAAACCCTTGAGCCAATGAGCTAGGCTAATTATCTTATTAAATGTGTTAAGCTAATAGATTATTTAATTACCACTTGATTATACTGACTCCCACATGTGTTGTCCTAGGACCACTTCATGTCCCGACCCTCGCTGAAAGCCACTCCCCTATCAACAACACATAACTCAAAACCCACATGCCAAGGGTAGACAGTGCACTAAAACTGACAACAATAACCAATAGACCTCAAAAGGTACACATCTCTATGGATGTCAAATTATAAATCCAAATATGTGCACTACCCAAGAAAACTCAAAGGGAAAACTAAAGTTACAACAACCCCTTCCCAAAAATTACAACTCTAGAAGACTTAGATTCTCGTAATAACAATTACTTCCCTCCCAGTACACAAATACAGAAACACGTGCTTTTATAAATATAACTTCTAGCAATTAAATAAATACTATCATTCGAATTTCCTAAATCCATTACAATCAATTTTGCATATTTAAAAAGCACCATTTAAATATAATTCCATTCAGTAATCCATAATGATTAAAACAAAATTTCAGTTTCCTAATCCACAATTATAGATAAACAAATCTCAATCTTACTAATAAAATCACTTCATTAAAAGAAATAACAACTAGTGCTTTCATGCACTTACCCATTTAATATTGCATTAAAATAAATCATTTACTAACTTAAAATAAACAATCTAAATAACTATATTTAAATATATCTATATATATAATTATATATATAAATATAATAAACATATTATTTATCAAATAATATAAAATAAATTTAACTCAGAACACATATATTATATATAATTAAATTGAAATCTCCAAACATTCAAAAAAGAGCAGCATAAAAAAAATGCACACACAGGCCTAAGTCTTGGCCGCGACCTCCCCACACAAGGTTCATTGCGCTGTGGGAAGCTCTTCCCTCACATGAGTGTGGGGAGCACTACACACAACAACACACCCCTGTGTGGGTGCGGCTGGGGTTTTCAATCCTCTGGCCCCCAAACATTAACATTCATTTAAAAAAAAAGAGACTATTGTGCAGTATTCTGCTGTACAACAATTCTTTGAATTTGCCTCTCAATAAATTCACAGTGTTATTTAATTGACACAAAAAATAGATATAATATATATATATATATATATATGCAATTAATCCAATCATAGGTTCAAGTTGAGCAATAACTTTTCACAGAGGAGATTTTCTACAGAAAGCTTAGAAATTCATTTTTCCCAGATAATTAAAAGAAATAGGGAAACCAAACAGAATGAAGGTTTTCTACAAAGATCTAAATTCCTTTTGTATCAATATATTTTGAATCAACAAACAACACAGAAGATTTTTAATTATTTTTTATAGAGGTTCAACTTTCACAGAAATCTTTTAAAAGAAAGAAACAAGAGCTTCTACAGTATAGAAAATCTTTTCCTAAACATTTCCAAATTGTATTACAGTAATAAAAACAACTTTTCAATTCAAAATGCACAAAAACAATAAAGGAACTTGTTCCAAAAGAACTGTTGCCTCAAGAAATGTTGTCGAGCTTCTCTGTAGCTTCAATTTTCCAATGTAGCCAAAACTTCCTCTAGTGCAATTTCCTCTTTCCAAAAAACATAGTAATACCACAACCAAGAATTCTAGAGCAAGATTCTAAAATAAAAACCTTTGAGAGATCCACAATTTCCTAGCAAATTCTTTTCCACCAAACCCCCAAAAAAAACTCTTTCCGTGAAACAATTTTCTGTTTTTCCCAATCTTTCCTGTGAGAATCAATTTACAACAATAAGATAACAAATTTCTAACACACAATTATCTCAACAAAATATCTTTTCCCTCAACAACAAAAGATATTTTCCAACCACATGCATTTAAATAAAATAAAACAATATACTAATTGCAACCAATTTAAAAACTCTTATTTATTTAATTACCTTTTATTTTTAATAATAAAAATTACTCAACAACATAACTAAATTAAATTAATTTATTTATTTATTCTAAAGCCTTCACAACAATAATTCAATTAATTAAATATTTAAATCAAATAGACATTTAATCTACCAAATTAAACTTGCACAATAATAAAATACCTAGAACCACAATGATAAGGCTAAGACCAAAACTCAAATTGACGACACACTGTATTAGGGTAAAGGTATGACTAGGTAGCCTGTTACTATCTCCCAATATTACTGTTGAGTAGTGGACATGCTCATACCTATGAAATTAGGTGAAGCTAATGTCATGTACCTGCAATGCTGCAAAAAATAAAATGTCGTACATGTATACATATAGTAATTCATATACACCGTGAAGAGAGAATCATGGAAATCACAGGGCACTCGCAAGCAAGTGATGCAATACCATTCTCTTCACCAATACAATGTCAAATCAACTGATGAGATAATATATCCATTAAACTACAATAAGTATATTTAGAAATGTCATCACAACTAAGCATCTATGCAAATAAAAAGCATATTAACATAATCACCATGTAAATAATGTGTCATCACATCAATATAGTCTATCATCACTCCACTGTCAGCGATAGAATAAAAATAACATAAAATAAAGTATAACAAAGTATATGAGCTGTCAAGAAAACATAACAAATCAGAGGGGTGTCACATGATGCTATCTGAATAATGACTGTGACCCAAAATGAAGCCAACGAAGTAGTGACCCTTCTTCATACGCAAGGTTGGTGAGGAATAACATGGGGTTGTTTTCCAAATTCTTGTAGTCTCATGAGAACCTTCTATCATCGACCTACATAGAGTGTCTATAGGCAGTGGTGGAAGTAATTTGTGTGCTTATGTTTTCCTTTTATGTCTGAAGAAATTGTAGTTATGATATTATCCATATTTTTTTGTAATCAAACAATGAATTTTGTATCACCACTAATGTGTATATATATATAATAAAAATATAGTGTTTTATAGTTCTGGTGTTGCCTCTCTTTTTATGAGAAATTATGTCTTAGATTTTGGCTTCACTTGCTATATCTTCATGGAATTTATTATTCATTTTTACATCAATGAGCTTGCTATTCAAAACTAGAATGCATCATAATAAAATAAATTGTACTGTGGTTTCTTTCATTTCTTTTGAAAATGTACTTAGGCAGTAATATGGGAACTTCACGGGCATAGAAGATCGGATGGAGGGAAATGGTCGAATACGTATTACCGTTACGGTGACCAAGCTTGCATCGGGGTTGAGCGCATCGAGGAAGAATTCACAGGGCATTTCCAACAACTTTCAGCATAGGGAAGACTATAGGGGGGGAATACTTGTAGCGACACTCAAGTAGAAGATGCAAAGAAGATAAAAGGGAAAAATGGCAGTGGTTTGGGGTTCATTAGGAGTGGTTTGCATCCATAGCAAGGACATGAAAATGGACAACTTGAAGCTTGTGGTCTAGGGGGAGATGGGGGTAAAACGGGGGCCATGACGTCTAAGAAGGGAAGACAAGCAAGACCCTCTCAAATTTCATCGCAAACAAGAAAAGGCCCTCACAGAGACATCATTGTTGTGGAGGGGGAAGTCTTATCAATGCATTGAAGGTAGAAGGGAGAGCTTTATGCTACACACGTCTCAAGAGGTGATGGCTTTGATAAGTGGTCCAAAGAAAATTAGATTGGGGGAGATCAAGTGGGACTACCACAGTCTTTGAAGTTATCAAATAAAATATCAAAAGAAAGGAAAGAGGAGAATCTAGCTTACTTCCAACTTCTAGATCAATTACAATGGAGCTAGATGAAGAGCTCGAGCAAGAAGTATTTTTAAATGAATTTTTTTTTTCTAGGCTAGGTCTAATAGGAAGATTCAAGGGATTCTAGTCAAGCTTGATGGACCTCGACCAATGGATTACTCAGCATTGGAGATCTATTTAAGAAGGGGATGTCCAAATCTACCCCATGGCTAAAGGTTTTTTCATTGTTTTTTTTTAAAAAGGAGCAGGACAAGAACAAGATTCTTTGTGACTACTACTAGGTGTGGATGTCAAAATCTACAAATTGCTTAAACTATAACACACACATTATCATGATTAGTCTATTAAAACAAAGCAAACATTCAACATCCATACGAGATATTTCCACATGCTTCAAAATGTAATCAAATAACAAGACAACTAAAGCATATAAAAAAACATGAAGTATACCTATCCCATATTGGATTGGTGCTACTTTGATATGAAAAGTAGCCCTTTCCCAACCCTTGACAAGCCAAATGATGAAGATGCTATTCTATGAAGTGGATAAAATTAGATCTCAATGTGAAGAGAGTAACTTTTCTCTAAGTTGTGGATGATAAAAATGAAGGATAGCCTCTCTATTTATAGAAGAATTTGATGAGAGAAGAGGAAAAAGGGATGAATGTGGGATAAAAACCCAACCAAGAGGAAGAAGCCACTTGTCACCATATGAATGGGCCAAGGATGTGCATATTTTGATGAATGTGCCCATAAATGTAATTAGTTGAGATTTGAAATTAGTGAAATGACAAGGTGGAGGGAGAGTCAAATGGAGTTATGGCCACTTGGATCAATGCAAAAGGACTTGTAAGATGAAATAAATGCCTTGCTGGAAGGACACATCTCATTTGGAGGGATTTTCAAATTTGGAGGAATATTCCCTCAAAGGTGCCAAGTTGAGGGAAAATGAAGATATAATAAATTAATTAAATTGATTTATTTGTGCAAGTGGGAAAAGCTAGAGGATGTGACATGGATTACAATTAGATTTAATTAGGATTTGATTAAATAAGAGCAGGTTAGGTGATTTGACAATTTTGACTTAGATTTCATGATTTAAATAAATCAAAGTTGAGAGGAGAATGATTTAGACTTAGTTAAATAAAGATTTTGATTTATTTAACTAAACTGGATGATGTTAGATTAAATTAGATAGAGCTTTAATTTATTTAATTTAGTAGAAGCACTTTAGAGGTTAATTACATTATATTGATTTATTTAATTAAAGGGGGGTTTTAGGATTAAATAACTAAAATGATTTATTTAAAATCAAAAGAGGATAATGATTTATTCAAATAATTTGATTTATGTGATTAACAGAGGAATTAAGATGAATTAATTAAAAGGTTAATAGAGGGGTGATTAAAGAAGAATCAAAGTTATTTGATCAGGATATTTTTCATGTCTACATTTTTCTCCTCTTTGAAGCAATACATGTAACGTCTAACATTTTACAATTAAAAGAAAAATAGTTATTTTTCCAACTTCAATTGAAAGGTAACTAAATAACTAACAATCTAGGGTTTCCAAATAAAGATTGTGAACTAAAAAGAGATTATCCACTAGGGCATCATTAACTATCTCGCGTCTTTCATTGCCTGATAACAAACTAGGGTTTCCAATTTAATCAAAATAAACAACTAACTTCTGAGTTTACAAATTTTAGTTGAAATGAAACTTTTATCTATTTTCCAAAGAATCACAATGAAATAACTCTCATTCTAGGGTTTTCTTTTTAAAACACAAAATTAGCTTATTATTCTAAAATTAACTTCAAGAATTCAGCATTTCAACTAAAAGAAACAACTGGCTAATCTAAGACAACATTTGCAGATTTTTCAATGAACATTTATTGAAAATGAATAAAAATTATTGCATAAATTAAAAATAAACTTTAAATTGACAATGCAAATACCTGGAGATAAGTGCATGGAAATTTTAGATATTTGACAACATCTTCAAGCTGAAACTCTTAAGTTACTTTATCAATGAGGGAAAAAGGGATTATCATCAAGGGCTTTACCACCCAACCAGACCTATTGGTCTCCCATGTTCTTTGACTAAAGAAAATCAACCCTTCTCAAGGTCAATCATCAAGGATCAAATGTCATCATGTATCTGAGCCTGGTGTCCATGAACCTATATTGCTAGTCAATCCCTCCTCCATAGGTTCCTCCTAACTAGGAGGATCATTCTAACCAAAGTATATCTAGATCATGAAAGATAACTTTGCCTAACTAGCATCTACCTTGGCTAAGGATTTTCAATGTTCTAGCACCACTGTGTCAATATCTTTGACACTACTGTGTCAATATCTTTGACACTACTGTCTCGATGTCTCTGGCACTACTAGGTCAACATCTCTAGCACTGCTATGCTGTTAGCAATCTCACCCTTGCTCGACATGACAACCCTTAGATTAGTTCCTCATTTCTTGCAACATTGTTTGATTAATAATCTTCTCTTTGGTTCATAACCTTAGGGTTTAATGATTACTATTGTAATCTAGATATCTCTTCAAGTAATATTAGTTGGTAACTTTATAGAGGGAGAGAGAGATGATATGCAGGTTTGAGGATGAGACTACATGTTTCCGGAGGACTATAATAGAAATTGTGTTTCATGAAAAGCTAAAGAAACTGCATCAAAAGAAAAGACTAAATTTAGAGGAATGATCGGCAATATAAGAATGGAAGTATGTTTGCAGGGTGCCTTAGACAGAGTCTAAATCCAGATTCAAGGAAAAATATAAGGTTCAATACACAAATAAAAATCCCTAGTTCTAATAGGAGATGGAGATAATTACTACCAAATTCAATGTTTAGTTAAGTCCATACCATAGCTTGATCACACAAAATGATTCCTCCTAACTCGACTCCATTTGAGAACAGGTGTTCTTATCTTCTAACTATTAGAAATTTTAATGAAAGCTCATGCAATGATACCAAACAAATTCCAAGCTAGTGACACTATCCAATGGAAATAACAATCCATACTCCAGATTCATTTACCGATTTTGATTGCAAAGAAACTATAATCATTACTTGGATGTGCAATGAAGTTTAAGTTGGAACAATACTCTTCACTTCAATATTCAAATAATTCCAAGAGGCACCGTCACTTTTTGATGAGGAAGAAGACGCAAGGGAAGGAAAAATATCGACTCCACTCCTCCGGATTGAAGATGAGAGAGGCCAAAATTCCAAATGCAAAATTACAAATTGAACAAAGCTTGACTTAGAATGAAATGCTTGGGTAAATGCAACTCAGAGAGAAACAGAGTAAGGAATGAGCTCTTACTAAACCAATGATGACCCAGAGGATAAAGGAAGAAACAAAGTGGAGAGAAAACCTAGTTATTGTTGAAGATTGTAATGGAAAACTCTCCCCAAAAACTAGATTGCAATGAGAGATTGAAAAATAATCCCTCCCTGAAAGGGCCAAAAGAGTGATCCCCAATGAAGGAGAAAGATCAGCATAGAAAAGTGAATCCGTACAAATTCCAAACTAGTGCATTCCTTACGTTTCTTGAAGAGTGACAGAATGCTCTCCTTTCCAAAACTAATGACTCACTCTGGTACAAAAACAACCTCATTTAGATATTATCAATTTTTATTATTTAATTTCTTTTTCATTTATTAAAATAAGTATTTCTTATTTTATAATTGAAATATCTTTTTATAAGTATTTTATTATTAATTTTAAGCTTAATAATCAAAATTTATATTATTTCAACTTAATAATTAATATTTATATTATTTAAACCATGGCCAAAGGTATGTCGTTGCATGTCATAAACTACCCAGAGTTTCATGAAAAATTGATCCTTGTCAACTACATCCTCTCCCTGATGAGTCTCTATTCCCTTCATGTGATGATGATCCTGCAACCACTTGGCACAAGAAACTAGGGTTAGACCATTCCTGACATGTAAATTCACATTTAGATATCATCATCATCATAAACATTTGCATATTAAAATAAACATTCATATTCACATTACAGTTTCAACAAATAGAACAATTATTTAATCCTTTATTTCATATTCACATGAAAGGCCATTATTTGCAACTTCATTAATGTCGATGGTTCCATTATCATAGACAAGTTAAGTTATAGTCCTAAGGTAAGGGATGTAACATACTCCTCGCCTTAAGAATCATTGTCCTTGATGATTGTTAATTCTAAATTTTAAACAAAACATAAACATACTCATAAATATAATGTTCTCAATTGTTCATCAAAAGATAAGAATTTTTTTATAGGATTTCTTCCATAAACCACCAAAGTGGCATTTTCTTCAGAGTACTGGTCCCACTGGACCTTGCATTGCATAAGCTCATTGTTACACAAGCGCATCCTATGCACCTCAAGCACTCTAAGTGGCTCGACTGTGATCACCCTTGGATCCCACACCTGGTTTTTCAACTGGAGTAATCTGATAGTCTGCCTAACGGTTGTCTACTGCTGCTTGGATCCTCTATTGAAAAGTTGTTTATTGGGATAGTAATGGCCTTCCCTGATGCTACCCCTATGGATTCCTATTAGGGAAATGATTGGCATAATGCTCCCGTCCACAAATGAAACATCTTCGAAGTGGCCCTTTCTTCTCTAGAACCTTGCTTGTGTTGGTTTCATCCTAATTATTCTTGTGTGACTAATCCCAATTTTCCTTGTTACGTTTCCTATCCCTGAAAGAGCCATCTTTCTCCAGCCTTTGTTCTTATCGAACTACCTTTTCATAGGCCTCATCCAATGTACAAGGTGCCAAAACATCTATTTTTTCTCGAATGTGATTTTTCAAACCTAAAATGAACTTTCAAACTCAAAAAATTTCATCTTGCTGGTACTGAGGAACATACTTAAGTATTCAAGTAAACTTCTCCCAATATTCATTGACTGATAGAGGTCCTTACCTCAAATTTTTGAAATCTAACAGCTTTTGGTCATAGTACATCTACGGAAGCCACCTTTGATGAAATAACTGCACAAACTACTCCCATGATACCTCAACTGCTACGATTCCCATTTCTACTCTTTTGTTCTCTCACCAAGTGGCAGCTTCTCCTACTAGTTGATAGGTTTCCCATGGTACCTTCAAATTATTAGAATAATCCCTTAGCTCAAAGTATTTTTCCATTTCTATCAACCATGCCTCTACAGAATCACCCGAAACAGGGCCCTCAAACTTAGGGGGTTTAATCTTCTTCATATCCTTGGCCAATTCATTAGCTAATCGACTCCTTTTATTACTCAAGCTTATAGTTTTATAACTTTCTTCATGCTGGTCACTATGGGTCTTAGACCTTTCCTCATGCATATCAGTCTATCTATTCACTTTCCTTTCCAAATTTAGTAATCGATTTTGAGTGTCATTCATTAAATTCGGGAGTTGATCTAGTTTGGCCATAAGGTTACCATTGTCTCAATCTCCTCTGAACCCATTTATGGAATTCTCCATTCTGATGAGGTTCCCGGAGTTAGGTATTACTTATTATTCTATGTTGGTTTAATACAAGATTCAACATTATATGCTAACAACTAATTATAGATTCCATTCATTAGTGATTACCAAAATACCTATCACTCCCTATGATAGATTCAATTACATAAGGTTATAAATAACTATCACTCCTTGTGATAGATTTAGTTGCAAAATGTTTATGGGTATGTGCAGGATCATCATGGAAAAAACAAGCCCTTAAGTGGCAAAAAAATCAGAAAAATCAGAGTTAGGCAACTTGACATAAAAATTTGAATAAGTTATCTATATTATTTCAAAAATATGTAAGAATAGAATCTATAGAAAATTCAATTTAGTTTCTAAACTAATAGGTTTGTTAAAAAAAGATAAATCTATTTGGTGAAAATTTGAAATTTCAATGCAGTAGTACTTGAATTTTAGGGAAAAAATAAGAAGTGGGTGTTTGACCTGACCACCCTAACCACAATAAAATGATGATTTTTTTTATAAGATTTTAGATATAAGTAGATGAATCATGTCCCAATGCTGCATGGATATTTTTTTATATTTTTTCCAAGTAAATAATTAATTATGAAATTTTTATTACAAATTTTAAAAAATATAAAAACTTGTATGTCCTAATTCACCTTTAACTTGGTCAAAACTTCATGAAATTAAATTTTTATTTTCTAATCCTATATTATAAGAAGCATAGAAATGCAGCATGTTTTGGATTCAAAATGTAATACCATTTGAAAGCTATAAATGCTTTTCAATCATCTTATTAATCAAGACTTTAATCGTAATTTGAAAGGAAAATGAATAATAATTATTTATTAAATTCAAAGTAAACAATAATTTATATTGGTCGAAAGTTGAGAATCTCCTTTAAAAACCCTTTTCATTTCATCAATTTTCATTAAAAAAAAAGTCATCAGCCACATACCCATCATATTGCCACTTTTTGGCCCATCATGATCTTGCACATACCCTTATGAATACCTATCACTCCTTGTGATAGTTTTTTCATTACAAACAATTTAAGTTTCCATATCTAGAGGTTGGTTTCCATTTTCAAAAGGTTCAGGCAGCTCAATTCCAATTTCGTTTTAGGTTCACATGACGAGCCCAAGGTTCAGTGTCAAACCTGGTAGCTCTGATACCATGTGTAACGTCTAACATTTTACAGTTAAAAGAAAAATATTTATTTATCCAACTTTAGCTGAAAGGAAACTAAATAACTAAAAATCTAGGGTTTACAAATAAAGATTGTAAACTAAAAAGAGATTATCTGCTAGGGCATAATTAACTATCTCAAGTTTTTCATTGTCTGATAACGAACTAGGGTTTCCAATTTAATCAAAATAAACAACTAACTTCCGAGTTTACAGATTTTAACTAAAATGAAACTTATAACTATTTTCCAAAGAATCACAATGAAATAACTGTCATTCTAGGGTTTTCTTTTTAAAACACAAAATTACTTTATTATTCTAAAATTAACTTCAAGAATTCAGCATTTCAATTGAAAGAAACAACTAGCTAATCTAAGACAACATTTGCAAATTTTTTAATGAACATTTATAAAAAAATGAATAACAATTACTGCATAATTGAAAATAAAATTTAAATTGATAATGCAAATACTTTGAGATAAGTACGAGGAAATTTTAGATATTTGACACCATCTTCAAGCTGAAACTCTTCAGTTACTTTATCAATGAGGGAAAAAGGGATTATCATAAGGGGCTTTACCGCCCAACTAGACCTATTGGTCTCCCATGTTCTTAGACTGAAGAAACCTGACCCTTCTTGACATCAATCAACCAGGATCAAATGTCATCATGTCTCTAATCCTAGTGTCCATGAACCTATACTACTAGTCGATCCCTCCTTCATAGGTTCCTCCTAACCAGAAGGATCATTTTGACCAGAGTATATCTAGATCACGAAAGCTGACTTTGCCTAACTAGCATCTACCTTGGCCAAGGATTTTAAATGTTCTAGCACCAATTTTCTGATATCTTTGACACTACTATGTCGATGTCTCTGGCACTACTATGTCGACATCTCTATCACCGCTATGCTGTCAACAATCTCACCCTTGCTTGGCATAGCAACCCTTACATTAGTTTCTCATTTCTTGCAACATTGTTTGTTTATCAATCTTGTCTTTGGTTTGAATAACCTTAGGGTTTAATGATTACTATTGTGATTTGGATCTCTCTTAAAATAATATTAGTTGGTAACTTTATAGAAAGAGAGAGAGATGATATGTAGGTTTGAGGATGAGAATACACGTTTCTAGAGGACTATAATAGAAATTGTGTTTCAAGAAAAAGCTAAAGAGACTACGTCAAAAGAAAAGACTCGATTTAGAGGAATGGTTGACAATAGAAGAATGGAAGTATGTTTGCAGGGTGCCTCAGATGGAATCTAAATCCAGATTCAAGGAAAAATATAAGGTTCAATATGCAATTACAAAGCCCTAGTTCCAATAGGAGATGGAGATAATTTCTACCAAATTCAATGTTGATTTAAGTCCGTACTGTAGCTTGATCACACAAAATGATTCCTCCTAACCTGTCTCCATCTGAGAATGGGCATTCTTAACTTCTAACTATTAGAAATTTTAATGAAATCTCATGCAATGATATCGAACAGATTTAAAGCTAGTGACACTATCCAATGACAACAATAATGCATACTCCAGATTCATTTACCGATGTCAATTGCAAAGAATCTATAATCATTACTTGTTTGTGCAATGAAGTTGAAGTTGGAATAATACTCTTCACTTCAATCTTCAAATAATTCCAAGAGGCACCGTTACTTTGTGATGAGGAAGAAGACGCAAGGGAAGGAAAAATATTGACTCCACTCCTCTAGATTGAAGATGACAGAAAGGCCGAAATTCCAAATGAAAAGTTACAAATTTAATAGAGCTTGACTTAATATGAAATGCTTGGATAAATTCAACTCAAAGAGAAACACAGTAAAGAATGAGCTCCTACTAAACCAACGATGACCTAGAGGATAAAGGAAGAAATAGAGTGGAGAGAAAACCTAGTTATTGCTGAAGATTCTAATGGAAAACTCTCCCCCAAAACCAAATTGCAATAAGAGACTGAAAAATAATCCCTCCCCAAAAAGACCAAAATAATGATCCCCAATGAAGGAGAAAGATCAACATTGAAAAGTGAATCCATACAAATTGCAAACTAGCGTCTTCTTGCATTCCTTACGTTTCTTGAAGAGTGATGAAATTCTCTCCTTTCCAAAACCGACGAATCACTCCTGCACAAAAACAACCTCATTCAGATATTATCGATTTTTATTATTTAATTTCTTTTTCTTTTATTAAAATAAGTATTTCTTATTTTATAATTGAAATATCTTTTTATAAGTATCTTATATTTAATTTTTGGCTTAAAAATTAGAAATTATATTATTTATATTATTTCAAATTAATAATTAATATTTATATTATTTAAACCATGGCAAAAGGTATGTCATTGCACATCATACACTACCAAAAGTTCGATGACAAATTGATCCTTGTCAACTACATCCTCTCCCTAATGATAGTCCCTCTTTCCTTCATGTGATGTTGATCCTACAACCACTTGGCACAAGAGACTATGGTTAGACCATTCCTGAAATGTAAATTCAAACTTAAATATCATCATCATCATATACATTTGCATATTAAAATAAACATTCATATTCACATTACAGTTGCAAGAAATAGAACAATTATTTAATCCTTTATTTCATATTCACATGAAAGGTCGTTATTTGCAACTACATTAACGTCAATGGTTCCATTATGATAAAAAAGTTAAGATATTGTCTCAAGGTAAGGGATGTAACAATGTACCTGCTGTGTTGGTTTAAAGAATAAATTTTCAAAATTCAAAAAAATTCTAATTTTTCAGATGCCCCAGTGGAAAGAAATATACTAGTGCATTTCCCCTTGAGAGATCAAGCAAAAAGATTTTATTTGAGGGTCGATCTCACAAAAAAGAGGTTGAAGATGGACGTATGGACAGTTATGATGATGATGCAAATGAGATGGTTTCAAGATGCTTAGAATAACCAATCTATATTATCCTAAACAACTTAAAATGATGATGTACTACATTTGAGATGAATGAGATGGATGATGTGAGATGCTATGATTATGAGATTTATGTATGCTAATGATTTGTTGATTCGAGATGGATGCACTGGTGATGATGATTACCTGATCATGGTATGATGTTAGCGTGGAAAAGGAGATCGAAGAAAGCAAGAGATTCCAACAAGACACAAGACAATGATGATGAGAGATGGATGATTTTCTTATCAAGAATTGGGACTTTAAAAGGGCCACTTACCTTATGTTTGATAACACACATATGCACGATGTATCAAGTTATAAAGAACTAGGATGGTGCTGCACCTAGTGTGATGGGCTTTGACTCGACAATCAAATAGGATTACTCTTGTTCACACCTAACATAGAAAACCTTATTTAGAATATAGTTCAAATATTTCAAATATCTCACACCAAAACATAGTAAAGAAATCCTTCCTATGTGGTCAACAAGAAACCTAAAAAACCCTCCCTTCAAACCAAACATAGCATGCATGGCCAAGGTTATATTACAACAATATCCAACAAGCACAATAGATAAATGATAATGATCATTTCCCCATTTCTTTCTCTCTAAATCCCTTCATCCTGAACATCATCAAGAGGTCATCGACATGAGTGCAATAAGATAAGTCAAAAGGACAAAGATAAAGTAAATAAACAAGCTAATGTTCTTCAATACCGCTAACCAAAAGGAAATGTGTTTTTAAGGATAAGAATAGAAACAATTACGAATAGATAATGCCCATTGTATGAAGGATACATCCTAGCACATGTTAGTGGATGGCAACATGTTGTTTCATTTATCCAAAGTGTTCTTTTAGATAAAAAAAATCCCATTGTAGGAAGGATACATCCTAGGACATGATGTTATCAAATGATTGATTCGAGACTAATTGGATGATAAGCTATTGACACAAAGAGTTGACCAACTTGTTTACGTAATGACCTAGATCGTAGACTTTGATGTTTTGAGTTTTCACTTTCGATTTACTAGACTTGTTTCTGATTGTTTTACCAAAGGTTGAGGATGACGATTGATTTATTAGGTATGTGCAGGATCATGGGGATCCAAACGAGGCCACTAAGTGGCGATAAAAATTCAGAAAATCAGAGTTAGGAAAATTGACATAAAATTTGAATAGGTTATTAACATAGTTTGAAAAATATGTAAGAACAAAAGTTGTAGCAAATTGAATGTAGTTTATAGGCTACTAGTCCTTTTGGAAAAAAATAAATTTGTTTAAGAAAATTTGAAATTTCAATGCAATGGTACTAAATTTTCAGGAAAAAAATAAGAAGCAGGTGTGTGTTTGATCACCCTAAGTACAAGAAAAACATACTATTTTTTTCTAATTTTTTAAATATAAGTAGAGGACACATGTCTGAATGTGCCAGATTCTTTTCTTGTAATTTTTTTCCACATAAATAATTAGTTATGACTTTTTTACTAGAACTTTTCAGAATTATTAGAATGTCTATGTCTAACAACCATAACTTGGTCAAAAAATTATGAAATTCAATTTTTTTTTAATCCTACAGTAGGCAAAGCATAGAATGTGGTGCATCTTATAGATTCAAAAAATTTTAAGTAGTTTGAAAGTTATAGAAGTTTTTCAATCAACCTATCAATCAAGACTTTAGATGTAATGTAGGTAGAAAATCAATAATAATTATTTATTTAATTCAAAATAAGGAAAAAATTATATTGGTGGAAAGCTTCCAATTGTTTCTATAAATCCCTTTCATTTGATGAAAATAAGGTAAAAAAAAGTCATCAACCACAAGGGAGAACTTCAAAAAAGTAAACAAATTATGAAAAATACATTTTTTGGGTTGACTTTCCAACCCAAACCAAATCCTGAATGGATATCCAATAATTATAATTCTTTATATTATTAATAGTACATAATATTATATAATATGTATTATATACATTTATTATGTATTTGTAATACATAAATATATAATATTATGTATTATATATAATATATTATATAGTAGATTATATATTATGTATTATTATTTTATATATTAATAATATAATATATAATATATATCATTATATTATACTATATAGTACATATTTTATGTATAGTATACTATATATTATATATAGTAAACATATTAATTTTTATATATAGCATATAGTATATGTATGAAATATTATATATTATTATATTAATATTATGTAATATATATTATATAATATATTTAATACATATTATATATTATATATTTATTTATACTATATTTATTGATGTGCGGTTAAATATTAATAATGACAGGATTTCCCATCAATTTTCCCACCAAGGAAGATGAGTTGTAAAGAAAATTTAAAAGTAGCTAAATATTAATAACACCAAGGAAAATGTACCATTGTTAACAAAATTATTGATGTGCAGCCAATTCACAAGAAAGAGAGAGAGAGAGAGATAGAGAGAGAGAGAGAGTGGGAGGGACTTGAGAGAGAGGGACAGATAAAGACCTTAGAAGTGGGAGTGAAAGACCTGGGAGGGATGGGGAGAGAGAGCTAAGAGGGAGAGAGAGGGGGAAGCGAGGAGGTACGAGGGGAAGGGCAGAGAGAGGAGGAAAGACTGAGGAGAGAGAGTCTTGAGAGGGAGATGGAGAGAGGGAGGGATAGAGGAAGAGAGTCTTGAGATGGAGAAAGAGAGAGAAAGAAAGGGAGGGAGAGAGTCCAAGAGAGACTTGAGAGAGATAGAGGGGGGCCTAAGAGAGAGAGAGAGATTTGAGAGGGAGAGTAGGAGAGGAGAAAGGAGGAGGAGGAGAGAAGCCTGAGAGACTTGAGAGAGAGAGGGGTGGGAGGAACGTGAAAGTGAGAGGGAGCGATAGATGAAGAGTTGAGACAAAGAGAGTGATAGAGAGATAGAGAGAGAGGGGGAGAGGGGGAGAGAGGGAGAGGGAGAGACCTGAGAGAGAGGGGGAGAGAGAGTTGAGAGGAAGAGTGTTTTCTCATGTTTGGACGAGCTCTAGAATAAGAAGTGATACAACCATCAAACAAAACCATTACAACTCAATTCAACATTCATGCCATTAAAACCTTCAAGTTTAGTAACATGTCATTAGATCATTCATGTAAAAGACCATAAAATCATCAGGAATAAGAATCACTATCTTCCAATCATGGTACATAAATAAGAACTTTATGCAACTTTCAAACAAAATCCTTAGAAGACATCAAGATACATGTTAATTAGATTATTCATGTGAAATCTATACAATGATTATGATCAAAAAATAAGTCATCAGTCAACCATGATGCATGAATAAACACTATATATAAACACTATATACATTAACAAACACTACATTAATAGATTATTTAATATGTATTACTAAATTTTTTTCTCATCATTATACTATTAAATATTGATAAATTCAACACTAAAAATATCCATCCAACCAAATTCTTTATAAAATATCCATCGAAGATCAATTTTTTTTTATAAATATAAGATCATTTTCTTAATAAAGTTTTACAGCTCTTAGTTGAATCAATTCATTTGTTTGTGTTTTCCTCTTTAGATTGGAACTGTCTCCTTTCCTATAGCCATCGTTTATGAACATCTAAGTCCACTTCCATGGACTTACACACATCAACAAAAATTTGCATTTTTGATGCAAAACACCTCAATAATGGGTAAACACATTCTTCGTGTTGAATAGCGTTAACTTGATCCTGAATGGTTCTAACATGCACATTGACTTGTTCTCAAAAGAGAGCACCATCAGGTGTAGGTGGTGGAGGTCGTGTGGTTGGAGTTGGAGGGCATGGATCCATGATTTAGATATAAGTGAACTTGCATTAAATTTGTAATTGAAAAATGTAATATACATGTTTGAAATCCCCTTAAACCATTTAATATAAATGACTTAGTTGAATACAAAGGAAAAAATGTGTAAAGCTCATTTATGTCTAAGGCGTGTAAATGGAAATCAAATAATTGTTAAAGTGATGTGGAATCTCATTTAAAAATACATTAAATTTTTACCTTGCTGCAATGTGGAAGTGTTATGCTCCAAATCGATTCAACAAAGGTGGAAGTGTTAAGCTCCAAATTGATTCAACAAATGTGGAAGTGTTTTGCTCTAAATTTCCAATACTAAGTGAATCTATAGACATAGTTAGTTAAACAAAAACTTGTCCCTGGACAACCATACGAAAATGGAAAAAGTTAATGGGCAATAATCGATGGGTTGTACTGGAGGCTATCATTTGTATATGATTCAATATAATAGCCTCCTGCATAGCACATCGATTATTACCCATTCACTTCATCCATTTCTATATGGTTGTAGGGACAAGTTTTGTCTGGTCAATACTAACAATGGATCTAGATTCACCAAGAATTGGAAATTTAGAGCACTTCCAACAAGGATCCTTTCTATTTTGAGAGTTGAAGAGAATCAAAACAATTAAAAAAATAAAATAAAAATTGTTTAGAAGCAAAATAAATTATAATTCTAGTAAAATAATAACAAAGCAAGAATTTAAGAAAACATGAAAATAAGGATAAAGAATAATGAAAATAGATGTAAGAAATGTAGAACGGCTTTAAAAATGGAGGAGAAAGGAGGCAAAAAATGTTCCATTTTATGCCTTGTTTAGGTATGTTAGGTCTAAATTTATTATGGCTTCTTTTTTCAATAATACAATTCCATTTTTTTGTTTGATGGTTTTTTTTTTTCTTTTCACTAACTAGGGTTTGAAATTTTGTTGTAACTTTAAATACGAATGAAAAGATTGAAAAAATCTACAATGAATGAAAATAAAACTTAAATTTATCACTAATTAAGAAAAAAAATTGAAAAAATGAAAAAAAAACATACCTAGAGGTCATTGGAGGTTGTTGCTCGACTGCTATGTC
>VDFB02263136.1:61734-94794 GCA_007258455.2 Sequoia sempervirens | reverse complement strand
AGAAGGTGAGGGAGGGTAAGAGAAGGTGATAGAGGGTTGGAGAAGGTGGGAGAGGGTAGGAGAGGGTAGGAGAGGGTTGGATAGGGTGAGAGAGGGTAAGAGGTGAGAGAGAGTGGGAGAGGGTGGGAGAGGGTGTAGGGTTTATAGAAATGGATACTATATATTATTTATTTATTATATTAAATATATTAATATAATATTAATATATATAATAATATATGAATATATATTATATATAGATATATATATTAATATAATATTAATATATAATAAATATATATCATATGTCAAAAGAAATTATAATTCTTAAATTTCAAAAAAAGGATATTTGTTTATTACAGATATTTGTTACTATCGGCTATTCATTATTTTTGGATATCTATTTTGTGTATTAATGGTTTACACACTTGGATGAGCAACAAAACATATTAATATTAATATATAATATTTAATATTTATATATATATATATAATATTACATATTAAGATATAATATATATTAACATATAATATATATTAAAATATAATATTATATATTATATGTTAATATATATTATATATTAATATATATTAACATATATCATATAATACTATATTTAAATATACAATATATATTAACATATAATATTATATATTATATAACATTTGATGCATAATAACATAGGTAACGGATATCCATTAATAATGGATATCTTCTTTTTGTATTAGTGTGTTATGCACTTGCACGAGCAACAATATATATATTAATATATACTATATATTATATTTATATATATTATGTATTAAAATATAATATATAATATATATTATGTACTACTATATAATATATAATATATATTAAAATATTATATATTAATATATAATATATATTATATATTCAAATATATTATATATTTATATATGATATATATTATATAACATATGAGAATAACACTAGATGTGACCAATATCCGTTTTATAACAGATATCCATTTTTTAACTTATATAAAAAAGAAAAAAGGGATCATTTTGAGTATTTCAACGGTTCCTACATTCTTTTTGTCATGAAAATCTTGTGACTTTTGTCTGCATCTGATGAAATTCAACTTTTCAAAGATTCTCTTACACTTTTTGTGGAATTCCAATAATTTGTGTGCATATTTTTTTTTATGCAATGGGGAGTAGCAGTCAGCGTAAGAGAAAAGGTAAAAGGAAACTTACAACATAAAAAATTGAAGCATATAGAGCAAAAGATAGAGAAATTCATAGGAAACAAAGACAAGGTATGCAAAATAGTCAAATTGAAGCTTCTTCCAAACCATTAAATGTTAATTCAAGTGAAGATGAAATAGGAATTGAAAATATTGAACATCATATTCAAATTGAAAATGGAAACATTGAAATTGAAAATGTACAAATTGATAATGAAAATGTGAACAACTTTGAGAATGAAAACGTTCTTGAAAATGATATTCAAAACAAAGTTGTTTTTGAAAATGTTGAAAATGAAATTTGTTTTGACAATAAATATGTTGTTCAAAATGAAATTGTAATTGATAATGTTGAAAATGAAAATGTGGTTGAAAATAAAAATGTTGAAAATGAACCTTATGCAACACCTAATTACAAAAGAACCCCTAAATAGTTGGTTGAAATAGATGAGAACATAATTGATAATCTTGAAGGGAAAAGGTCATGACGAACAGTTCGTTTGTGGGCTACGAAATTGTTCAATGAATTATTTTACAATAAGACATTAACTGAACAATTCCAAATTTTTGTGCAATTACTTAAGATTTACAAAATGAGACCATTATTAAAAAAATTGAAGATTCATCTCACAAAAAAATCGGAAAAAAATAGTCTTATTGTAAAAAATATTTTTAATGTTCTATCCTCTATTGGAAATACTAGCAAGGAAAAAGATAAAAGGGCTGCTCAAAGGGTGATCACAACCTCACTGGTAAGCCATCATTTGAAAAATGCTCGTTTAATGAGAAAAACTTGTATTGATTTTAACTTAAATTGTAAAACATTGAATAGAGCACTATCAAGAAGAGGAAGACTCAATAGTGCTCTTCAAAATGATACGTGGGCTTTTAGTGGGAGGCTTTCACATGTTGACAAAAAGCTAATCGATAATGTAAAGATGCAAATTGAGCAATATTGGAATTCTCACTCTAGAGTCACTGAATGTAAAGGATGTTTTAAAGTTATGAATTGGCAATAGAGATCGTACACCCCATCCCAAACATTTTTTGGAATGTAGCCAAATAATTTTGTACAAACAATTTTATCAAGAATATCCACATTTGTAAATCTCATAAAGGGCTTTTGAGTCTTGCAAGCCATTTTATTGTGTTCTTATTAAGGTTCGTAATACATGTTTTAAATACCATGTTGAGTTTTCAATGAATCATGAATTGTTATGCCATATATGTTCTACGATGCATACTGATGAAATGTTGTAGGAGTGTGATGCAATGCAACTTCCCAAGTCATTTAGGGAGTTGTTAGATTCATTTTTATGTATTAGAGGTTACAGTTGCATATTTTATAAAAATGATTATTTAAATGGAACATGTTTCCAATGTGGTGGTTTATCAAAGTTTGTAAAATGCTTTCATGAGGGCAACGATCATGATTTTGGTAACAAATTTTTTGAGAAAAATAAATATGAGACACTGAAATACACATTAAAGAGTGAAGGTGAGGGTTCTAGATGCAATTTGGTTGCAAGAGAGGTAAGTATTTCTGATTTTATTTCATATTTTAAGAAAAATATTTTCTATAAGTATGCAAGGCATATCCACAAGTTGCAGTGGTTGGATCGACGATTCAGGATGTGTAAGGACTCTTTTCCCATTGGAACTATTGTATTTGTAGTTGATTTTTCTGAAAATTACACATTGCAACCACAAAATGAAGTTCAATCACAATATTATAATTCTATTCAAATTGCTATTTTTTTCCACATAACATGTAGGCATGCCCTGATAGTACAAAAGAGGGCAATAAGATAATCAAGGAGTACTATTTTTACATGAGTGGTGATAGATCTCATTCATCTGAGTTTATACAACATTGTTTTGAACACCTTTTTGAGTTCTTGCAGGAAAAAGGAATTGCAATCGGTAAACATTTGATTTCGTTAGATAACTACACATTGCAATTCAAGAATACTCGCATTTTTTATTGGTTGAGTAGGATGCATATAGAGAGGTGTGTACCACATATTTGGAGTTTCTTCAAAGCTGGGCATGGAAAATGTGAGCATGATGGTGCAGGTGCATGTGTGAAGAGAGCTTTGGTTAAACTCTCGTAAACCCTACATTTCTATAAACCCTACACCCTCTCCCACCCTCTCCCACTCTCTCTCACCTCTCACCCTCTCTCACCCTATCCATTTCCCTTGCGGTGCTACAACTGCATAGACATTTCCTTATTGTACAAGATTTGAAAGATGATCATAGTCAACTAAACTTTCCATTACATCCTATAATGAGGATTGTGCTACAAATAAAAGGGTTAGGTACTATGGAATCCATGTATCTACCCATTCACTTGACTCACACTAATCCCAATCACACTAAATAAAATTTTAACAAAAAAAGCCATCTCTCATGTCCATATGGTCCATGCACTTATATTTGAGCTTTGAACTAAATGCATCTTTGAAGAATCTCTAATTGTTTGACATTCCATTTTGTCTCCCACTATGCCCTCGTCAACCAACCAAAATAACCTACTGACTTGTGAATCAAGTGTCCCTCCTCGTGATAGTTCATAGGTACACCAATCCACAATAGAACGTGCATCATTGAATGTTGTACCACCTCTAATATTCATTTGTTCCTGAACTATAATTAGATTTTACA
Source organism: Sequoia sempervirens (assembly GCA_007258455.2). Lineage (NCBI taxonomy): Eukaryota > Viridiplantae > Streptophyta > Pinopsida > Cupressales > Cupressaceae > Sequoia > Sequoia sempervirens. The sequence goes on along the minus strand of VDFB02263136.1, from coordinate 90,937 downwards.
AAATTAACTTGTAAATTAAATCTAATTACAGTAATTTCCTTATCTAATACAAAATTGCATGATTATGCTTTTTAACCATTGAAATTATAATAAGGTACACTTTAAAATCAATTATTGAAAAATAAATTGAATTGAACTAGAGAGAAATTGAGACAAAAGAGAGAAGAATGAGATAGAGAAAAAGAAGGATCACAACGCGTAGATTGATAATGGACTTCGTCCAATTAGGACTACGTCGCTGGGTCCGCTTCTCAAGTAGGACCACTTTATTAATGTTGCCAAGCAATCGAATTTCCTTATTACAATATCCAAGCTCCAAAACCTACATAAAATTTCTCATAGTTTCCTCTCAACACTTGAAGGCACTCAAAAGGCCTTCATGCTTACAATATTCTCCTCTAAAGAATTATTTCTCCAAAATGAACTTCACTAACTCTCCCTGTTACCATTTTCTCCAAGAAAATTCTACTATCTTTACAAGAAAATAAGACCCCTTTTTATATAAATTTATTTGCTAATGTGGCTTTAACCACATTATTTTGCAAATATTGCATATCTCCCTTTTTCACATCATATGATTTTTACAAATCTCCATAATCCTCATAATTCCCCCTTTTACAATAAAAATCACTAATATCCCATTTACAAATCTTCAAAAATAAATCCCTCTTTGGCTTTTATAATTCTAATCCATACAATAAAAAAACAAACCCCTTTAATTATGAGTCGTTATAATTTTGGATAATAAAATCCCTTTTAAAAGAATGGCTTATAATTCAAGCCTTTAATTCTTTCGGGATTTATTCCTTTAATAATCTTTATGAATTATTTTAGTTCTTATTAAAGCCCCTTATAATTTGGGCTTAAAGAGGTTAATTATTGAAAATGAGTTTACAGATTGTTTTCTCTTCTTGTTCTATGGGCAAGGCAAGAGAATTTTAAGGGATAAAATCCCACCAAATCCTCCCCTTTTTTTTAATTTTTTTTTTTTTAAAACATACGTGTTTTTTTTCCTTTAATAATTATGGTTTAATATATATTTATGCCAACTCACCACTCCTACCACATCATATGCCACATCATCATGTTGATTGTACATTTGTTGATGCCATCAGTTGACTAGAGTCAAACTTTTGACCAACCTTTGACCAGTCGTAACTTTCACATACGAGCTTCATTTTCAAAACCCTACACCCTCATGATTAGAAAGAATGGCATACCTACATTTGAAGACTATGAGAAACACAAAAAAATTCTAATGTATTCACACCTTGTTATAGCAACAAATGTTAAGTTATTGAGACATCATTCTAGACCTTGAAAAAAAAAACTATGGACAATTAGTAGTGTTGATCATGAAGAATTACTCGAAACTATGAAGGTAAGAGATGACCCTGTAGGAACACTTGAGTAGCAGATCATTTTCTATATGGGATAGGTATGATATTATTCGTCACATTTTGACATTGTCTATCTAGTAAGGGTCATTATTTAGATTGTTTAGAATAATATAGATTGGTTATTCTAAGCATCTTTTATAGTTTGCATTACCAATTCATCATCATTCATGTTGCTTAGAATAATATAGATTTTTTAGTCTAAGCATCTTTTCTATTGTGACGATATAGATATCTCATTTGAAGTATATTGTGATGTTCCTAACATGATAGATCATGGACCTGCTGCAACAACAACCAACTTTGATCATTTGGGAGAGGTATATGACATATTAGAATAATATAGATTGGTTATTCTAAGCATCTTTTATAGTTTGCATTACCAATTCATCATCATTCATGTTGTTTAGAATAATATACATTTTTTATTCTAAGCATCTTTTCTATTGTGACGATATAGATATCTCATTTGAAGTATATTGTGATGTTCCTAGCACGATAGATCATGGACCTACTGCAAGAATACCATCTTTGATCCTTTGGGAGAGGTATGCGAGAGATTAGAATAATATAGACTAGTTATTCTAAGCATTTTTTCTATTGTACATAGTTTGACTGTTACCTTAATGGTTTGTATAGGTGGTTCACTCTAGAACATCAACATGCTACTCTTGTGGAAGAATGTGTCGACCGTGAAGGAAATGCAAGCTCTATTTCCTTCCCCTACTAGGAAATGACTCAGGATTAGGGTTGTTTGTTGTATGCCTACATGGAATTTTGTAAATCCTATATTTGATAGAAATTATTGAATGATAATATCATGCATATTGTATACACTTTATGTGTATTCAAGTGTATACTTTACAACTTATGTGTATATTTTGTCACTTATGAGTATTGCAATGTATACTTTATAACTTATATGTTTTAAAGCATATACTTTCTATTCATTTGTGTAGTTCACAACTTAAGTGTATTTGAGTAAGTGAATCACTTTTTCACTTACTGAAAAAGGAAAAAAAAAACCTAAACCCCTTTGCACCTTTACATCGCATCCATCTGACACTTTTTCCATCAATTGAAAATTGGTATCCACAGGAAAACTCATCTCAGAAAGAAAAATTTGAGAGAGGTTATTGTATAGGGTCCCAACATGATCCCATAGCCTTAGATAGAGAGTCTATAGGCGTCATGGTTTCTAATAAATAGCCCTTTAAAGATTATTTCCTTTTAGCACTTTGGACTCGTAAGGGAAATTGTCGATCCGATGTAGCTCAAAGAGATTCTAAGTAATTGGGTACAAAAGAGGACCATCCCTAGTGTAATCGTACCCATCCTAACATGTTGGAATAGTCTTTTTAGTCCTACGAGTTGCAAAATAAAAGTTACACCGCTTTGCAACTTTACAATGCTTGCATTTGACAACTTTTTCCTCAACTGAAAACTAGTCACCACGGGAAAACACCTTCGGGATAGAAAAATTTGAGAGAATTCATTGTAGAGGGTCCCAACACGATCCCACAGCCTCAGACGACGAGTTTGTAGGTGTCATGGTTTTTGAGAAACAGCCCTTCAAAGATTGTTTCCTTTTAGCACTTTGAAATCTTAAGGGAAATCACCGGGCTAATGTAGCTCAGAGAGATTTAGAGTATTTGTGTTTAAAATAAAACCATTCCTAGTGTAAAATTACCCATTTGAATGTGTTGGAACAATCTATCTGGTCGTACAAGTTGCAAAACAAAATTTGCATCACTTTGCAACTTTACACTGCCTGCATTTGGCAACTTTTTCCTCAACTGAAAAATGGTCACCGCGGGAAAACACCTTCGTGATAGAAAAATATGAGAGAGATTATTCTAGAGGGTCCCAAGAAAATCCCACATCCTTAGATGAAGAGTCTGTGGGCATCACATTTTCCAATAAATGGCCCTTCAAAGATTGTTGCCTTTTAGCACTTTGGACGCTTAAGGCAAATCACCAATCCAATGTAGCTCAAAGAGATTCAGAGTATTTGGATGCAAAAAAGGACCATCCCTAGCATAAACGTACCCATCTAGATGTGTTGGAATATTCCATTTGGTTGTATGAGTTGTAGAACAAAAGTTGCACCACTTTGCAACTTTACACTGCTTGCATCTGATAACTTTTTCATCAACTAAAAACTAGTCACCATGGGAAAACGCCTCTGAGATAGAAAAATATGAGAGAGGTTATTGTATAGGGTCCCAACATGATCCCACAACCTTAGATGAAGAGTCTGTAGGAATCACGATTTCTAAAAAATAGCCCTTCAAAGATTGTTTCCTTTTAACACTTTGGACTCTTAAGGGAAATCATCGGTCCAATGTAGCTCAAAGAGATTCAGAGTATTTGGGTGCAAAATAGGACCATCCCTAGTGTAAACATACCCATTTAGACGTGTTGGAATAGTCTATTTGGCTGTACAAGTTGTAAAACAAGAGTTGTACCACTTTGCAACTTTACACTACTTGCATCTGACAACTTTTTCCTCAACTAAAAACTGGTCACTGTGGAAAAATTCCTTTGAGATGGAAAAATATGAGAGGTTATTTTAGAGGGTCCCAACATGATCCCATAGCCTCAGACAAAGAGTCTGTAGGCATCACGGTTTCCAAGAAATAGCCCTTCAAAGATTGCTGCATTTTAGCAGTTTGAACTCTTAAGGGAAATCACTGGTCCAATGTAGCTCAGAGAGATTCTGAGTATTTGGGTGAAAAAGAGGACCATCCCTAGTGTAAACGTATCCATCTAGACTTGTTGGAATAGTTTGTTTGGTCCTATGAGTTGCATAACAAAATTTACACCACTTTGCAACTTTACACTGCTTACATCTAACAACTTTTTCCTCGATTGAAAACTAGTCACTACAGGGAAAGACCTCCAAGATAGAAAAATATGAGAGAGGTTATTGTAGAGGGTTTGAACATGATCCCATAGCCTCAGAAGAACTATCTATAGACATCACAGTTTTTGAGAAGTATCCCTTCAAATATTGTTGCCTTTTAGCACTTTGGACTCTTAAGGGAAATTGTCAGTTCAAAGTAGCTCGGAGTTATTCGACATATTTGAGTGCAAAAGTGGACCATCCCTAGCGTAAACATACCCATATGAACATGTTGGAATAGTATTTTTGATCCTACAGGTTGCAAAATGAAAGTTGTACCACTTTGGAACTTTACACTGCTTGTCAAAATTGCAAGTTATTGTCAAATAATGGAAGTTCAAGAGTCATCTTGTTGTAGTTCATTGGAAAACAGATAGAATTTTTTTTTTCATGGCCTAATTATGTAGGAATTATATGTTAGAAGGGTTTGGGAGAGCAGGGGAGGTCAATCGAGGTTTGGGTATGATACCCTAGATGCGAAAAGTGTTCTTTTTGAGTGAAATTGGGAGGTTTAAGGGTGTTACTTATTGAAATTTGTTGGGGCAGAAATTTCTTAAGGTTTATTAAGCATATGCAGACTTATATAAATGTGTTTGAGGTGTTGTTTGAGTGAGATAAGTGTCGAAATGCATACTTTCAATTAACCCCCTTATAATCCAAGCAAAATGAAGGTTAGATGATTGAGTGAATTAGATAGCATTTACAAGGATGATATTTGTGGAATTTGGATGTTTATAGCCTGGTGAGATATTTTCCAAAGGAATCTTGGAGGGGTAGCAGTTTTAAAGATGAGTTGTTTTGCAAATTTGGGCTAATTGGAGCCCTATTTGACATAATAGTTCAATTTCAGTGGGGTGGTTCTAAAACAAGCACATTAGGTTTTGATTTATGTTAAACAACAGGGTAATGGGTGTCTTTCACAACCTTTTTTTTTGTGGGTTTGAGTTGATTTTGTGAGGATATTGTTCTTACTCAAGATGATTTTATATCTTTTACATGTTATTATGCTTCAATGAACATTAAGTGACATTGATTTTTATCCAGATGATTATATTACTTTTGAATGAACAATGTAACATGAAATGAATTTCATTAATTTTTATTCATTTTTTTTATTTTTGTTAACTTCTTTTGAAATAAAAATCAGTTGCACACTTCATTGCACAAGTTTAAAATCCAAAATAATGTCAAATGTAAATTCATTCAACAAAGCTTGAAGTCATGGGTATTCTAAAAATGATTTTTTGATAAAAATGTATTGGTAGACATGTATGAAAAATGTGGTACAATAGAAAAGATAATTCATTGTTTGAAAAATATCCTCAAAAAAATAGATGGATTAGCAATTGTAATTCATAAGTTCTATTAAAATGCTATTTCATTAATCTATAATATACATTATCAATCATAACTTTAAATAATTTTAAGATAATTATATATTCCATCTTGAAAATTCAAAATAGAAAGACATGCACACGAGAAACAAATTAGATCGAATACCAATTCTTATATATCAAACTGTAGAATAATTGTGTTTGTGCATATAAAATTTTGGCATATTCCTACTCAAAACAAGTTTTACAAGTTTTACAAATTATGGCATATATGCCATCTCAAAATCTATCAAACCCTAAGTACATGTCAATCTATATCATATCTTAATCCTATGTTGGACCATCAAAATCAAGCCTCCTCAAAGAAGTTAGATGCTCTATAGTTTCCTGCACAGCAACATTTCAAACCACTAATTAGATTATGTTAATGGTTGACAAGATAGACTAGTGAATAGAAACTCATATACCATCATTTATAAATTACAAATTTAACATCAAAATCAGTATACATGTACTATATTATATCAATAATGCAAATATTGTTTACTTCTAATATTTCTCTCTTTTCTGCAAGACATTGTGCATATGATTCTCCCCTAGGACGATCAAGAGTCTTCCTATAATGTAATGGTCTCTCACTCATCACAATGTTGGGTTGAACAGAGGACTATAGCAGATAAAATAAAAATGATAAAAATTAAAATATAATTGTTGACAACTAATCATATCTACTAATAACATATCTACTCCTACCTAAACATAAATGATCTGCAATATAAAATAAACACATACCTGCTATGATGCTATGACACTGGATGGGCTCATAGTGGATGGATCAGCTAAGATGCTTTCTTGTATAAAGAATGACAAGAATGTAAATGCACATGCACATATAATTATAATGTTGACAATAAAAAAGATATACACCTATTGTGCAACTTCATCCAATGGGTCAGACTTGGTCAACAAGGCTATATATGAACCGGGTTGCTACATAAAAATATAAGATTACATTAGACTATCAATATATGTAGTATATGTATTTAAACATATTAGATTTCAAAGATTAACATCTAAAATAAAAATTTAAATTATTTACCATGTACTGATTGTCTAAGGAAAATGAAATGGCAGTATACATAGCCTACTGCACTTCTGACAATTGCTCCTCTACAAAAACTATTAAAGATTCCAACACATAAACATATATTAGTACAAATATCCTTCATAAAGTATGAAAGAATTTACATAAAACACACTATAAAATTGCTTTAAGACTTATCGATGCTCCAATATCATCTCTAGCAGTTGATGTCTCTCCCGTAAATGCTCCACCCCGTGCTCTATCAACTCCTACATCTGGCATATCATGAACCTCAAATTCGGATGTGTCTATGGGAGCCTTAGTGGACCATCAAAGAACCAAACCATAAATTGTTCCACTCCATGCAACGATGAGGCACACAAATATGTCCCAAAGAGGATGGTGTACTAGATAGAGCTAATGGCTATGTACCAGTGGGAGCTATTGTAGAAGGTGCACCACCATTATGCTGGGATGTATTAGGTGCAACACCACCGTGATGGGATGCACTCTCAACTAGTTATGCAACATGATGGCTCTACCTCACCAAATGATCACTCAATGAATGCAATGCATAAATGCTCACAATCCTCGCATCTACAACAATCTATGGGTAAGGTAGTGGAGTCTAAGGAGTAATAGGTGGAGGAGGACAAACTGGGGTGACTCAGCATGCCCTAGGTCTATCCTGTGGCATCCCTCTACTAACACCCTGGAAATCTTGCATGTTAAAGTAATTAACATGTTTCCATAGCACAAACTCAACATATAATTTTTGAAGAAAATATTGAGGGACACCAAGGTTGTTGTTGGGTGGTTTATCGAAAACCATCCACCAACATCTCCAAAAATTATCTAATATTCCTCTATAGGTGCACCATTTAATTGAAAATTTTTGTTTTCAGACATTAACAGGTTGTCCAGTTCTCTGATCTATGAATAATTGGGCTAATTGTCCTTTTTCAATATCAAGAGCCTTCACCTCAACATACAATAACCCATCAACATAGAATTGTCTTTGTTGCTACCACCTTTGTGCAAATCTATTATGCTGAATTGCCAAAGTTTGAACATTTACAATGATTGTTTCCAAAGTGCTTTTCATATATGATAGTTCATCGAGTGTTTCATAGATTTGGCATACTTTTCTTAATTGATCTAAATTCCTATGAATAGACTCGTGTATTGTTGTCACATTTTCATTTAGAAACAATGGTTCCAGTGGAGGATGTGGAGGGTATTCATTATCTATAGGATTAAAGTTTTCATTTTGTGTGGGAGGGTTTTCATTTTTTGCAAGGTTAGGATTTCCATTTTCATCCATTTTTATCTTGTTAATTGATAAAAAATTCTAAAATTAACAATGTTTTTAATCTAATAAAAAACCTATCAAATATACCCTATTTTTTACTAAAATTTTAAAATAAAGCAAAATGAATATAAATTGTATAAAAATTAAAAAAATCAAACATACTTTACAAATTTCATGATTTTTTTGTAATTTTAGCTCCCCCAAATAGATATCTAAGTCACTCTTTTAACCCACACGCACTATGGTAAAAATATTAATGAAAAGATATAACTTTTAGGTTTTGTTTTTCTATATATAATACAAGAAACAAATATCCATTTCCTTATTTACAATTTTTTAAATAAATGGTCAGTTCCGTGACCCGACCATATTGTTTTTTTTTAATATCAATTATTTAATATAAAATATATTATAGTATAATATAATATATATTAATATATGGTTTTGATATAAAAAGAAGCAAAAAAAAGGGTGATGTCCCATCAGTACAAGGCATCAAAGGCCATCCAGAGTAAGCACATTAGCAACACAGTGATAGTAGAGAGAAAGCCATCACCCATAGAAAGTCATATCAAAAACCAAAAAGTAACAGTAAACATAGGATAAACATAGTCCATCATGCAAGCATGATACAAAACAGATGAGTCTAAAGCCCCCCAGGGTCAAACTAGAAAAACAACATTAACATATAAAAAGTCATAGATAAAATGACAAAAACAAAAAGACCCAAAGGTCTAATTCTTTTCCTCCCTACAAGGTTTATCCTGAATAGTAGTTGCCCAATCTACCGTGAGGAACTCAAGCAGCTCCTTAAAACCAGCATCTTCATCATCATCTATGGACTTGTCCTTCTGCAACAAGCATAGATTGGTAGCTGACCTATGCATGACCTTCAAGGAAAATTTTGATACCTCCTGAACTTTTTTTTCAGCCTCTCCATTCTCCCTTTTAGCTTGCCAACTTCTTCCCAAGCCTGCTCTTTTTCATTGCGATCTTCCTGCAAGGGGACTTTCCCCTTGTCTGTATTAGAGGCCCAGGGATTAATTTCCATCACATTGGCACTAGTAGGACCCTTCTTCAAGATTTCAGACACATGGGACGCACTACTCACTGAGATAGACTGGTCTTCCCCACCTGCCACCTTTTTCTACTAGCTTTCACTGTCACTCCCATTTCCATTATCTGAATTTGAGGCCTCCTTGAGACTTCCCACCTTGTCCTGCTTAAGGACTAGTCTATGAGATCGACGGGGGGTGTTAGCTTCATCAGTAATCTCAATGTCAGAGTAAATTTGATGGAGGGAGAATTTAGTTTTCTTGGAGGCTTTAGCCTTAAGTTGCAGGGTAGGGGCAAGACGCTTTTCCTTACCTATAACCCCCAGACCCTTGGCAGGGGATGTGCCATGAGAAAGGGCTTTCAAGGTAGGATTTTTTAGGCAATTTTTCTTACTCGAGCTTGATATATCTAAAATACTAGCGCAAGGGGGAGTAGAGGAAATAGGGGTTTCATGAAGAGTGAGGAGATACCACACTTCTTGCATAATGATAGGTCAAGTAGGGTAAAGGGCCATATGAAAATGATAAAGCCTAGACATAAGGCCTTGGTGCAAGATAGTATAATTCTTTCCAGAAATTGAGGCTTCATTAAACTCTGCCACAGTGTTATCAAGAGCATGAAATAGGAAAAAAGGAATGGAGATATGCTGGTGATTCCTAAGGTGGTTGAGGAAATTAAAGTGGTAATAGTAGTAGACCCCATACCTTCCTTCCAATGTGAAGTACTTCGTGATCACCATACAAACTCTATCCCACGACTTTGGCAATGCCTGGCGGTCAAAGCCACCCTACAACTTGATAGGTTTCTATATATTGTATTATAATATAATATAATATAATCTTATAATATTATATTATATTATATTATATTATATTATAATATATGTATTATATTATAATATATAATAATATATACATTATAATATAGTATAATATAATATAATATTATATAATATGATCTCTCATGTTATTTTTATAACTAAAATAATGGATATTCATTCTAGGATTTACCGGCCTTACCATATAATATCAATATAATATAATAATATATTATAATATTATATTATAATATAATATGATAATATTATATTATAACATAATATAATATAATATAATATAATATAATATAATATAATATAATATAATATTATAAATTATGATCTCTCAAGGTTTTTTTAAATTATAACACAAATAATGGATATTCTTTATATAGAATATAATAATTGGTCAGGCTAGACCGAACACAATTATAAATTCTACCTTAAACCAAACAACTATTCATTTCATATTAGATATATGTTTTATAATGGATATCCATTTTGTAACAGATACCCGTTTTGTAATAGATATTCGTTTTGTAACAGATATCCATTTGTAATGGATATCCATTTTGGTTCAGTATTACCAAACCAAAAGGAATATTGTACTTTGGCCTGCAAAAAGTCAAAGGCGTGAATTTTGTGTTTTTGGACATGTTAAAAATGCCTTTTTCTCATTGCCACTTTTTGGACCCCCATTATCTTGCACAGACCCTATTCTGAGTGATGTTTATTGGGAGTGAAAGAGAGATGAGGATGAATGGATTTTTCAAATATTTGGATATTTTTTATGTTTTTTCTTGAAATGATTTTAGGTTGTTTTTGGTATTTTTCAAGATTTTACAAATGTTTTAATTTCAAATTTTCAAATATTTTGGAGTTTTCTAAGATTTTGACCAAGATACTAACCTAAAGACCTATCTTAGGGGCCTTGGGGGCTGATCAATAGATTAGTCTTGCCTACACTATACACGTAGAGACTACATAGTTCGATTGAAATAGACTCGATTATTGATGATATATGAACAAATGGACTATGAGTTTATTATAACAGACTCCTAAAAGATTGACCTAAATGTCTCAGGGGATGATCGAAGATCAACCTTTCCTACGTTCAAGACTCAAAGATCTGTAGTTCGACAAGACGACTCTATTTTTTGAATTTTTTGACATTTTAACTTGTTTTGGGATTTTGAATTTTTTCAAATGTTTTTTCGATTTTCTAATTTTTTTGATGTTTTTGGATTTTTTTTTTATGTTTTTTGATTTTTTGATGTTTTAGATTTTTTGATTTAGGGACTTCAAGAATATACATGAATATGATCCGATGAGAACATTCCTCCAATGTGATGCAATAGACTACTCTGATAAAGGCAAGATAGACTAACCTTGAGGATGGGCCAAGTAGTACTAGGAGGGATCATGACACAGACACAAGACCATACTATGATGCGGATGTCGAACGGATGGGTGATGGATGAAGATATGGAATGCAATGGATGATTGAAGCTTGATGGATGGATGATGTAGAACAAGTCACAAAGATCTTGGTGGATGAAAAGTGCTTATTTACACAAGGCACCTATTTACCAGGTTTTCACCAAGGTACTTGCCCAAAGTGCCACCAAAGTGGTTTTCACTAGAGGACGATTTTTCTCTTTACTATTTTTTTAATCAGTTTTGGCTTTTTTTATTCTATTTTTTGTTGTCACCATGACACCTATTTACCAATTTTTCATCAAGGTGACCATTTTTTCAAGAAATTTTCTAATTTTTTTTAATTTTTGGTTCTATACCTTACGAGTTTAGGCATAAATTTTTTTGAGATGGGAGCTATTGATGGGCTCATGTAGAGGCGCACCTTTGGGTGTTGACAGCTGATATGCCCCTAACTTGTAACTTGTTGTGATGAAAAATGGTCCTAACCAGTTGGGTTCAAATTTTCCTTTGCCATCTGGATTAGGGATGTTCTTATAATTCTCTTTGAGCACCAATTCTCTGACTTGGAAAGTCCTTCTAATCTTCTTGTTATGACTTTGCTTGAGCTGGTTTTGATATACCTATAGGTGGTTCAATGCTTCCATATGTCGCTCATTTAGTAGCTCCATCTCATTTAGTCTTGATACTCAGTATTCTTCATCCATGATTAGGTTTTGCAGTGATATTCTTAGTGACAAAAGCTTGATCTCAATGGTTAATATGGCTTCTGATCCATAGACTAGGGAGAATGGGGTGGCACTTGTGGGTGTGTCAATGCTAGTTTGATAGGTCCAGAGGGCATGATTTAGCTATAGATGCTAGTCACAACATGTATCATTGACTCTTCTTTTGAGGATCTTCAAAATGGTTTTTCTTGTGGATTTTGCTTGGCTGTTTCCTTAGGGATAATATAGGGTGGAAAAGTGATGTTGGATTTTGAATTTTTCACAAAGGTCATGAACATCCTAATTTTTGAAAGGTGTCCCATTATCTGAGATAATAGCTTGGGGAACACCATATTGGCATATTAAGTAGTTCAAGATGAACTTTGATATCTGCTTTCCAGTTATGTATGTCATGGGGATAGCTTCCACCCACTTGGTGAAGTACTCAGTGGTGATAATGATAAACTTATGACCACTGGATGAGGTGGTGGTGATTTTTCCAATGAGATCGAGCCCCCACTAGGAAAAGGGCCATGGTGTGATGATGGGATGAAGCTCCTAAGCTAGTGCATGGATGAGATCCCCATGCTACTGACATTGTAGATACCTTCTAGCATAGTCATGTGCTTCTCTTTCCATAGTTGGCCAATAATACCCCATCCTCAGTAGTTTCTTGGCCACAGTCATACTACTTGAGTGTGAACCACATATGTTGTTATGCACCTCAGTCAAGGTGTTCAATGCCTCCTTAGTGTTTATACATTACAACAAGGTAACTTCTATGCTCCTACGATAAATGGTTTCTCCGAGGATGACAAACTGGGATGCTTTCTTGACAAATGTTTTCTTAAGGTTTGAGGTTATGTCAACTGGGAGGACTCCTATTCTTAGATAAGTGTAGATGTCATGGTACCATGGGTCACCAGGACGAACGACTTCGCAAAAAAATTCTGACTTCAATGTCTCGAATAAATGCATGAGAAGCTACTCTACTAGAAATTCATGCTTTGGGACATTACATGGAATATCCAACAAGGATCTAATTGTTTCCATGGTGTCTAATACTCTATTTTTTGCTCTGGGTATCTGCTCAAATGAGATCTCGATGAAGGATTCCTTAAGATTTTCCACCATTTTTTCTATGGAGTTAGCTTGTCATCCTTAGTCTGGTACTCAACATTCAATTGATTGATTATAAGTTGTGAGTCCCCATATACCTTGAGAGCCATGATATGCCACTGCATTGCTATTCTGAGCCCTATGGTTGGAGCCTCATATTCTATGATGTTGTTAGTGCAGGGGAATGCCAATTTGTAGAATCTTGGGATGTAGTCCCCCTAGGGGGTGATGAAAAAGACACTAGCTCCTAATCCATGTTGTATGTAGGAACCATCAAAGTAGAGTTTTCAGTGGTCTACTATGTTGAGATTAAAGATGGATTCATCTAGAAACTCTAATATGAGTGAATTCTCTAAATACATGGGTGCTTCTGCAAGCTGATTTGCGATCACCTTGACTTTGATTGCTTTCCATTCCACGTAATCAATGTTGTATTCAGATAGAATCATGACCCACTTGGCCATCCTTCTTGTGAGCATTTCCTTTGACAATAGGTACTTTAGGGGGTCGATCTTGGAAATGAGTTTGATTTTGTGTGCCAACATGTAATGTCTAAATTTTTGTCAAGCAAACACTACTGCTCGATAGGATTTTTAAATGAAAGAATAATTTAACTCATGCTAGACCATTGCGCATCTAATCTAATAGATGGTCCTCTCTATCACATTTTCATTGTGCTAAGCTAGGAGCACACCGAGGGATGTTGTTGTTGCTGATACGTAGAGGATTCGTAGCTTTCTTGGGATCAGTGGCATGAGGACTGGAGGTATGAGTAGGTATTCTTTATTTTTATTGAAGGCTTCATCACACTTGTCATCCCACTTGTAGGCTACCCCTTGTGGAATAGGTGAGAATAAGGTATTTTTTTGTCTTCCTATTGTGCTATGAATCTACAGACAAATTGAAGCCTGCCTTGGAGGCCTCTCAACTGTTTCAATGTTTTGGGTACCTCCATCTTGAGGATTACTTTTACCTTGGTGGGATCTATTTCAATACCCCTCATTAACACTATGTATCCTAGTAGCTTTCCCGACTGTACGCTGAAGATGCACTTCTTTGGATTTAAATAGACCTTGTTTTCCTCCAACCTATCAAAAATAGCACTCAAGGTTGCTATGTAATCTCTCCTCTTTCTAGATTTTTCTAGTATGTCATCAACGTAATCTTTGACAGTTTTTTGGATCATGTCAGGAAAGATTAACGTCATGGCTCTTTGGTAGGTGGCCCCAACATTCTTCAGGCCGAATGGCATCATGTTCCAACATTAGGTACCCCATGGGCAAGTGAAGGCCATTTTCTATTGGTCTTCTCTGGAAATCATTATTTAGTTGTATCTAGAGAAACTGTCCATCAAAGAAAGCATTTCATGTCCCACCATCATGTCTACAATCATGTAAATGTTAGGCAATGAGAAATCATCTTTCAGACATGCTTTGTTTAGGTCTCTAAAATTCTTGTAGATTCAGATGCTCCCATGAAGTTTCAAAATAGGTACCAGATTGGATACCCACACCAGATAGTCGATTGGCCATATAAATCCTACATCAAGTAGTTTCTTCAATTCTATTTTGACTAGCAAGGCAATCTGAGGATGCATTTTTCTAAGCTTTTTCCTCACATGATTTGCTTTAGGGTATACTACTATGTGATGAACAACAATCTTTGGATTGAGCCCGGGCATATCTACATAGCTCCATGAAAGTTTGACCTTTCTCTCCTTTAAGAAGGCTGCTAGGATCTCTTCTTCCTCTTATAGTAATGACTCTACATAAAATGTGATGTGTGGTGTCTCCTCTATTCCCAAGTTGACTGGATTGCATTTTTTGGCTAGAACCACTAATTTTTCCTGATGTAGAGCTCTGAGACAAAGATTGAATCCCCCATCCTCGGGCACCTTAGAGAGGTTTTCACCATCATATGTGTCCTTTCTTTTTACTTTTTTCTGGTCAGAGAGTGCCACAGTGTGGTTTTCACTCAAATACTTTGAAACTATTCTAAAGTTTTTGCTTTTACAACTAAAGGATTCAATCATCTCCTCATAGTAAGCTTGAGTGTCCAGTATGATCTTTGCAGTCCCATGAATTCCAAGAGTGCTTCATCATTTTCAAAGGTGTCTAGAATTTGTGATCCTCATTGGTTGTAATCGATGAGTTGGGGGTAGACTAGATTGATTTTGTGGGTTTGACTTGTTGACTCAAATGATATAGTACTATTCATGAGGAGGGATGTATCTTCAAAAAGCATGGGTAAATTGGTTATGGAGTCTTCCTCACTAGCTACATCTATGACCTGATGTATGGATATGGGTGTTTGACGAGTGGGTGCTGATTGCCAAGGAGGATTTCTAACATTCCTAACCAAGGCACCTTTTCCAAGTATGGTCACTCTCATAGGGGTACATCTGAGGCTAGGATTTCTCATATGCATCTCTGGAATGAGAGGTATTAAAAGACCATTGTCATTTTTCCTAAGTTTTATGTTCCTGTCAAAACCCATGGCGAGCATCATTTGTAAGCCTTTTCTACTATCATCCATAGGTAGGTTGACTGTTGGTCTATTGTCTTGGTATAGAAGATGTGATGGGTCCTCTTTTATCACTCCCTGACCTAGGTCCCCCCAACTTCTGAAGCTAGATGATCCTACTGTGAAGGTTTGGGATGATATTCCTACTAGTTGAGGTTGTCCATGAGATCTAGGAGATTTTGGTAACTCTCCTACCATAAAGGAACTTTTCTTCATTTTATAATTTTTCGCATCCATCATCTTGGATAATGACTTTGATTTCATATGTATCAGGGATGGACGGTGTCTCTATCTCCAAAGTGGAAGCTAATGTAGTTGGGTCTACATATGCAGTGGTGGGGCCTTCATCATTTTTCAGAACTTGGGGGATTTTGTAATATATATTTTGCCTCTAGGCTTTCGCAATAGGCAAAGGGTTTAGGATCACTGTGGATGGTAACCTCTTGATTTTTGTACAAGAATTTGACGTATTGGTGAAAGGTCAATGCCACCGCTTGCATCCCATTGATCCATGGATGCCCTAGGAGAATGTTATAAGGTAGATCAAGGTCCAACACTTGGCATGTGGTGTCCATAATGGTGTGTCCTACTTGAACAGGAATCTGGATAGTGCCTAGAGGCACTCTTTCCTGATCATCATAGGCTCTAATAGTGATGCCATTACCTTTTTTGATGGAACCCTCTAAGAATCCTAGATTCTTTATCAACTTTAGAGAACATATGTTAAGACCTACACCCCCATCCACTAAGAATCTCTTGACTTTATTTTTGTGAACTAGGACTTCAAGATTGAGAGCACGATTGTGAGATGATTGAGCAGGGAAGTCCTAGTCAGAGAATGTGATAAGGCTAGGAGTGGTGATATTTCCAACCATAGCTTGGAATTGGTCTATATCTAGATCCAAAGGGATGGTGGATGAGGCTAATGCTTCTTCTAGGATTTTTCTGTGGGCAAGCAATATTTTCAGCAACTCTATGATGGAGATCTAAGCGGGATTTCTCTTTAGTTGTTCAAGGACATTATAGCCATGCGAGATGGATCTTGGATTTGAAGCAAATGCTCTAGGTGGTTGTGAGGGTCTAGCAATAGTGACTTTTCCGCTGCGTGTGGTGACTCCATAGTCCGCATTGGCTCCCTTAATGTTAATGGCAGGGACATACTCCTCAAGTGTTTCTATAGCATGCTCATAGACACGGTTCATGTCCTTGTATTTGCATTTTCCTTTATTAGTGTTTCCCTTGTTGTGATTAGGCATCATATTTTTGTATATCTTTAGGTCTTGGTTTCCTATTAGTTGCTCCACATTTATGAATTTTTTTATCAATGAGGTCCTAGACTAGGTTTTTCAACCTCATGCAAGTGTTAGTGGTGTGCCCTTTGATTTTGTGAAATTCATAGAGCTGATTTTTGTTGTACCAGGGTGGTTTCACTTCTGGTTCCTAGTAATCCTCATAGGTGGGACCCTTGATGAGGTTTTTATTTATCAATTTCTTCATGACAACCTCGAGTGGTTCCCCAAGGGCAGTGTACTTCTGCTTGGTGGCATTTTTGTTTCACGAGGGTGGTCCCCATTGATTATTTAGGTTATTAACTAGATTGTTGATTAGTTGGTGTTGTGATACTGTGTTGGCTTGAGTGTTTTTCTGATCATTGTTTTGTGGTTGTTGGTAGGTTTGGGTTTTTTTCCTTGGAGCACTGATCATGACCTTAGCATTAACCACACCATCATTTGTGATATTTTTGATCCTTTCCCATGTGCAAGGTTTTTCATTATAGTTGTTGGATGGGCAATTTTTTTGTTGTTTTGGATAGGTGGGTGTTCATACTTGTGCAATAAGGGATCATTGAATGTTAAGCACCTTGGAGATCAATTGGTCATAGGTGGTAATACCTTGCACTTTGAGATGAAATGCCACGTTTCCTTCCAAATTTGAAATGATGGTGTAAACTCGTTGTTCTTCTAGAATGACCCATTTTCTCCTATTGGCCTTGGATCGCCATCATTGTAGAAATGAAGAAAATGATTCATTTTTACCTTGTTTAGGAGCTGATAGTTCCTCTTGACTGACATCCATACTGATATTGAATGTGTAATTTTTAATGAATGTGTCTACTATCTCTTGGAACTTTTTGATGCTAAGAGGAAGGTGAGAAAACCATTCCATGGCATGGCCATCCAAACTTCTAGGAAATAGCCACATCAAATATGTGTCATCATATGCAACTTCCATCCAATGAACTTGGAATTCCTTGATGTGATCTTCAGTGTTTCCCATCCCTTGATATTTATCAAATTTGGAGATTTCAAATCCCTTTGGGAATAGTTTCATTACAAGACTCCTATCAAATAGATAAGGACACAAGTTGCTAGGTGTGTTTGTGGTTTTCCCTGATTGAAGATCAAGCACATGTTGCAACAGTAGCTTGATATGTGTTGTGACATCGTTTTGCAGATCAAAGGTTGGGATGAAAGTGTTTTGTGGTGGTTCATTTGTTGGAGGAACAGGTGGATTGGTTGGTGTGTTGATGGATGATGTTTGCACATTTTGTTGTGCCAAGTATGCTTGTACTTGTTGTTGTAGCAACAATGCTTGTTATTGATCCTATTGTTGTTGTGTTAATAATGCTTATTGTTGAGCTTGTTGTTGGGCTACTAGTTGGGTTTCTTCTTGATGTTCTTGGCATTGCTTTAGTGCTTGTTGGTATGCGATTAAGTGCACAAAGTTGAGTCCACGAAACATGGAAGTTTTTTTCCTTAACCAAAAAATTGAAATCGGCATTGAGGAAATGGGATCCTGATTTAAAAATTGGGATCCCGTTACGGTTCGGGATCCTGAGCCTGAGATGAAACGGGATCCCGCTTTCTAAAAATTGGGATCCCATTTCCCATAGGATTCTGAACGAATGGAAACAGAACGAGATCCTGATTTATAAGAAACAGGATCCTGGTTTATAAGAAACGACATCCCGATTTATGAAACGGGATCCCATTCCATTTACAATGGTTAAAATGTTGTTGGATGGGAATGGGATCCTGATCATAGTACGGGATCCTATTTATTAATAAACGAAATACCGTTTTATAATCGGGATCCCATTTTTTTAAATTTGAATTTTATTTTGCATCATGGGCGGGTTTTTTCCAAGGTTATTGGTTCGAGAAAAGCATTGGAAGTCCGAACCTAGGCCTTGAACCTGGTTTGCCTTGCAAGTTCAAGGCCCTAACAATGTCAAAGAAAAATACTGACTTTGGACATATGGCTGACGACCTTTTCTACAAAATTTTCTAACGAAATTAAAACCCATTTTAGATGAAACAATGCAGATTCTAAATATGTAATTTTTTTTACAATTGAAATATTTTTTATATTTTTCAATTAATTTCTAATAAAATTGGTCCATAAACTTTAAATATCAGAGTTTTTTACTATTTTAATAACTTTTGATTAACATAACATTTTGACAAACGGATTGCACAAGAGAAAACTTTAGACAATTCTTTTCAATTTGACAAATAAAATAAAAAAAATGATAAGTTTAGGTCATCTTATGCATGTTGTACACGACGATTTTTTAAAATGACAAATCTACCTAATAAAAATTTAACAAAAAAAAAAAATTTGACAATAAAAAATTACAAAAAAATATCAAGAGCAAGCTTCAGTGAGTCATAAAACTTTTCCCAAAAGGATTTAGAAAAATACGATAATTTAAGTCAAAATATGGATGTTGTACACGTGCATGGTATGGTAAAAAAAAATGACTTTTAAATATTGGTTTTTAGAAATGCCTATTAAAACTCTATTTGTACAATCTGGGTATTGAAATAAATTACATATTTGGAAACTAGACTCCGAGAACTACATTTTATGATTAGTGACTTTTTTAAAGATTTCATCTCTAAGTGCTTCAAATTTTAAGGGAAAATGTGTCAAATGCTGAAAATCAGATAAAACACCTACTTTTTGGCAAAAAAGTGGACTCAACTTCTTGCACACACCTATGCTTGTTGTTGGGCTAGTTGTTGTTGTGTGTGGTACTATGCTTGCACTTGTTCTTGTTGAGCTTTTTCTTGTCGAGCTTGGTATTGGGCTAGAGCTTGTGCTTGTACCTAAGCCTAGGCTTGTGATTGTTGGGTAGCTTGTGCAATCTATGGAGCTTGTGCGGCTTGAGCAGCTTGAGCGGCTTGCACGGTTTGGGCAGCTTGCGCTGCTTGAGCAGAGTGCTATTGTTGTAATAATGCTTGAGCTTGAGAAACCCTCTATGTGGCGTGAGCTATTTGAGCAGCTTGTTGTGTAGCTTGTCCATTGGATTTGCTGAAGTGCCTTTTGATATGCAGCTTGTTGAGCGGCTTTTCATGTAATGCTATATTGGCTTGACATATTTGTGTTTGGTGGTGGAGGTGGTGGCAGTGGTGGTGGATTTGGTATGGTGTTTTTTGTCATGATGAGTGGCATCGTGGATGGTGTGATTTATATGCTTGTTCCTTGAGAGACCATGTTTCAAGGCATTTGGGGGATGGTTAATGTTGTAGTGATTTCTTGTGTTATTGGGATGGTTGCCATATGTTGTTGCGATATCAATGACAAGATGAGAGGATTTGATATGATGCTTTGATTGATGATTGGGGGATTGTTTTGAGTGATTGGTGGTAATGGTGGTAATCCCAAACTAAGGGTTAATGTTGATGTTGAGGATAAAGGTTGAATTGGTGGAAAATTGAGTAGCATACTTCCTTCGGAAATTGTGATAAGGGGTCAAAAATGCCCCCTGGTCCAAATAGCCCATCTTATCCTTGTGACATCAAGGGGAGAGAGGTTTGAGGTGTTGTGTGAAATGATGATGATGGTTCGTTAGAATCATGGAAGATGAGGGGGACATATGGTTGTAATGGATACTAGGGGATGGATTGACCCAATATAGTGTTTGCGTCCAAATATTGGTTACTCACAAGGGGGTGAGTTTTTAGTGCATTGAGAAATGCACTACCTTTGTTAACAACAGGTTAAGTTGGAGCAACGGATGATATGATTAGGGGGATGGGTTGGGTGATGCTTTGGAATGGAGGTGTGGATGAGATTAGGGGCATGGATGAAATTGGAGGCATGACCCCAAAAGGTTGTTCTACAATGGTGCTTACATTGCAATCGGAAGGGAGTTTAACCCCTTGTTTTGTTAATTCAAGCATGTATTGTATGGGATGGAACTTCATCATGATGTTGACAATTCTATGATTTTTGGGGTTTTGGACCATTTTAGTGATCTCGTCTTATGTCATCTCGAAGGAATTATTTGTGATATGCTCTACTTGGGCACCTTCTTCTTGATGGTCTTGCGAAAATTGAAGAAGGTTAATTGTGAGACTGCCAGACCCAATGGGATTCATTTCAGGAGCAGTTTGACTCAAGTCACTCAAACTAGATGTTTCTTTGTTGGTCTCCATGTCCTTCTTATGTTGCGATCTAGTTTGCACCATAAAATAGGGATGAATTTTCAAGAATGTAAGAGATAAACATGTAGCTCTTTAGATTGATCTACCTTTAGGCACGAAAGAGAAAATCTAGGATGATTAAGGATCAAAGGTGTGATGGTGAAATGTGAAAGATGGATTATATGGATGATTTAAACTCTTAGGAGATCTTGAGGGGAATGCTAGACTTTTGGGACTTTCTTTGATTTTAACCTTGACTTGGTTTTGGATTGCTTTTGATTTTGGATAATGAACAAATGGGTCCCTAGATGTTGGGTGTTATCTATGGGATAGAATTTCTCACAAGATGATAATTTGACTAAGCATAAGGAGAAGGATGCATCAACCCACACCTAACCAAACAAGGTGATTTTGATGATAATTCAACTAAGCATATGGAGAAGGATGCATCTAAATATACCTAGCTAAACAAGATGATTTGGTGTTTGATTCATGGATTTTCCAAAAAGTCTAGCATGAAGGATGATTTCAAGATTTTCAAGAGTTATTGGTGAGATGATTTTGGTTTGATGTTTGAAATATGGATGAAGATTGATTTTGATCCTATGTGTACCTAAAAAGACTCTTGTTTACAAGACCTCGGTTTTGAAGAACAAGTTTTTCCCTAAACAAGGTGTTCAAATTCCTGAAAAATATTTGGATTTTGACAATATAGAACGAGTATAAACTAGGGCTATTTCATGAAGCTCTTCTATAAAAATTGAAAAGCAATCTTTGTCTAAATTCGTAGAGCATTGAGAGACTCTTTTGATGGTCTTTTGGACTAAGATTTTTTGACTTTGATTTCCAGACTTTGATCTTGCGTGAAATCATTTGAGACACATGTGTGGGGTTCAATTATTTTTAGCTTTGCTTAGTGACTTCTTTGACTTCTTTTTACCACAAACAATTCTTGATTAGGTTTTGAACTATATGTCTAATGTTTTAACTTCTTCTCATTCCACAAAGTATATTATGTGGAACTTCAATGAAATCAAGGCACAAGTTACCTATTATTGACTTTAGCAAGAAAATTGAGATATAAATCCAAATTTTTAAAAACTTCTAAGGATAAAATCCCTAAGGAAAGCAATAACACTTGAATTTTGTCATTGGTATTTGCTTCCTAAAGGGTTTGAAATTTAATGACAAATGTTGAATGTTTGTTTTCCCAATTTTTACGAACAAGCAAAGTGTTTTGTTCCAAGAACATGTACAACCTAGTGACTATGAAAGACTGTATTTGTTGAATCCCCACTTGGACAAGTCTAGCTACACCTACTTTTAGTGAATGGTTAGATGCTTGACCACAAAGGCTCTCCCTTACAATGCACTTGCTTCTCAGGTTAGCCAAGCATTAGTACGCATGAATCTCCCATGGCATACTTTCCATTTCTACTAAAAGCCATAAAAATGTGGGGCGACTTTAGAACTACCGTTCTTGCACTAACAAATAGATTAAGGATTTTGAATTTTTCTAAACAAGGGTTTTAATGTGGGCATTTCGTTCGTGGGGGACCATCCATGCTGTGAGAAACCATTGATGCCCTTCTCGTCTGAATAATCCTTGTGATATTGCCCTTTGTTCCAATATCCACACTTATATCCCAAGTGGAAGTCGCTTGGCTTTACTGTGTTCCCAGTTGGGTCGTTCCCTTGGGTGATTACTTTTTCCCACAAGGAAGACCCTCTAAGATAATCAAAAGCAAGAAAACATATTTGTAACTTGATCAATCTTTGTTGCAAACCAAAGAGATAGAATGTACACAATATGCTTCACTCACACTCACAAGATTTGTTCAATTTTAAAATTCAAATTGAAGTGTGTGGGTAATTACTTACACAACTTAATGTCACCAAAAGGCCTTTTGATTCTCAAGATCATTGTGAGGTGTGAGAGAAGCACACACATCCTTTTAGTGATATTAATTTGAGTAAGTAATTACAAAATAAAGAAGCACTTATTCATTTTAAGTCCAGAAAGTAATGATTTGATTCTTTTTAGTGCACCAAAATGAAGTATGGAATTTTCCTTGTTCAATTGTTAATCCTCAAACTGAATCTAGTGAGTTTGTCCTAAAGTTCTTTTCAAGTTCTTTTCAGCAAAAAATTGAAATATTTTTTTTATAGCCCAAAAAGATGTGAGTTGATATAAAACAGAAAACTAAAGCATAGAATGGAAGCTCTAAGCATTTAAAAACACTTTATGAATTTCAAGTTTCAATGCCCAATTTTCTTCAACTCCAATCTCGCTTTACTTTCACTTGATTCCAATGTAAACCTATAAACATTACTAAGCTATCAAAAATAATATTTATTTCAAGAAATTAATGAAGCGACACATTATACCCCTGTCATGATCAGATTTTTCTTTTTTAAAGTATGACATAACTTTTACATATTGACTCATATTTTGACTAAAAGCTGTTAATTTTTCATGATGATTCCAAATGAAAATTATAATCAACACAAATAATGGCTCTTGTTTCTAATGTTTCTCCTTCAATGAAATTCTAATCTCTTTATGATAAAACATGAGAGACGCGTGGAGGACTTAATGAACTTTAACATCAACATAATGAGAATGTTGAGAATGCTTTAAAGAACTTAAAATTCCAAACCATTTCTCTTTTCTCTGTGACTTGAATTTAATCTAAACGAAACTTCTTTTCTATTTTAATGAATTTTTCAGCCTAATTTTATGGTTCTTCGCCTTTATTGCTACCTACCATAGTACAATAGTATTCAAAATTGTTATATCAAACAATATTATCCACCTTTATATTAGAGGCAAGTGATATATTTATTTATCAAAGACAACGTATAACTCAAATGAAGGATCATGTCAGTGTCTGGAGGCTATAAGACAATCTATTATTTGTTGTCCATAAAATGATAAATGATCACAAATTACACGCTCCCACTCAGATAATCCTTACAAGATTTTTTTTAACAGAAAGAAAAGAAGGTGTCCTTTCAATCAATCTTACTGTATTGAATTTTCCATGCAGAGATAGATTTGATGCTCATTAAAGCAATCAATATTCAACAATCAATAAATAAATGCAATTTTAATTGATATTATGTCGTTGTTTATCGGGAATTGCATAAGATTGCAAAAAATGTGCATCTACACACTCAGATATATGCAAACTTCTGTTCAAGACAAAGATATTTAACACACATCTACCTTCCATTGCATTATCATTTCATTAGAATCTTAGAAAGAAACTTCAAAGCTTCAAAGTTAATGTAATTTGAAGATGTAAAACCGTGCTTCACAACAATTTAAATAAAAACGTCAGAAGATAAAGCTCTATTTAATGCGTACCAACGAATGAGGGAACTTTAATGCAATTTGTAGGTGTAAAGCCAACTTCTATTGTTCTTCTAACAGAGTGTAATGACTGCATGATCTGCGCTCTAGGGCATAAAGAACTTCCAAGCAAATAATATTAACAGTGAATAAAAGTCTTAAAAAACTTTCAAGAAAATGTATTTGGTAGCTGCAAAGTCACGCCATTAATTCCATAGAAGGAAGTTTTCAAACCACTGCAATTGGTAGCATCTAAATGACACCATATAACCTTTGAACAATGGCTATAACAAGGATTCAGATCTGAAGAGAGAGTCTCTAACAATGTGGCAGCAAATCAAACAAATTGCATAGGTTTAATACACATATCTTGCTTGGAGAGTATGTTAGGCGCTATCATAGAAATATAAATGCATCAGTGTTTTGATTTTGTTAGAAGGTGACTGACTTGTTAAGCGTGCCTTCTTCCTATTGTCAAAACCATTCCATAAATGAGAAGTTCAACATACACACTAAAGATAGGAATTCACATACAAGAATCCCGTGTAAAATATGACCCAACAAAAAAAAATGTGGCAAGAAAACTTTACATGACTATATAAAATATCCTAGCATGTTTGAATTTAGGAATAGCTTAAATTAGCAAACATCAATCAAAATGAACTTTGAAAACAAAAAAAGGCGTGCTGCTTAAATAAGACTTAGTTGAACGCAAAGTAGTATTGCTAATAGCATTCTTATTTCATGTGATTGCAAAGTAGGAGATTAGGATGGGAATGGGAATGCTTTGGTGGAGGATGGTAGAAGGTGGTTTAACAACATAATGGTGATGTACTGGCATGGAAAGGGAACCCTATTGAGATTAGAGGTAATGATGTCTTCAATAGAGGGGAAAAACAGATGAATCCCAAAAATTAGATAGTGACACCTGAATGTCGAGAGAAAAAAGGTATGGCGAGATCCCTAGAGAAAGAAATAGGGAATAGAAAAGATAATGAATAGAGCCATCAAACAAATGATTCTTGGTTGGTGTTTCGAAGAGTCCTTTTGAAAAACTTTTGGACTACAAAAAGGTGGCGGCAAGGGTTGAGGATGGATGGAAAATAGTCAAGGGGAGGAAAGCAAAGAAAGAAAGGAAGGAAACCTTTACAATGGTTCTCAGGTCCCAAGTGAAGAGAAGACCAATTTTAGTTCCAAATTCATGACCTGTTAATAGGTCCCTTGTAGGGATTGTTGGTTTTAGACATTCCTTCTTGTAAGGCCTGTGGTGTTATTGTTTGTAATGATATGTTTCTTTGTACGTAACTCATAAATTTGAGCATAGTATGGAGTTTTGGCTGGGTTAGGGATATTTTTAAAAGGAGTCTAATGGGGCTAGAAAGGGTTTGTAAGTGGAATCTACAGTAAAAATCACATTTTAATCTATTTTTATTATTTATAAATTTACCTTTGTTACCAACCAAAAAAAAAAAGGGAATTTCACAAAATTGAATAAATCACTACTGATAGTTTTAGAACCCACTTAAACTCCTGCCCAAGCTTGAAAGAGTTCAAAACTTGTTCCCAATGGTCATTTCAACAAGTTGATGAACCTTGAGTACGAACTACCAACCTTTAAAATTAAAGACTTAGAGTATTTGGGAAGTTACACTAATGCCCTAAAACACCACCCTTGAGAAAATAAAGAAGTAAATGACAAAAGGCAGTAAGATGGGAAGTTATAAAAACTAGTGAAAACACTACCCAAGTTAGTGATAATAAAACACCACCCAAATTAAGACAACCAAAAATTTGACGTGGGGATGCCAATTTTAAGAGAGTGAACTAAAATCTAGACAACAATGGCTTTGATTGGGGACAAGGATGCACCTAGGGACCCAATAGTATTACAAATAATCCTATATCCATTGGGTATAGAGTCAAGCAAACATAGAAATGAACAAAAACCAAAACCAAGAACCAAGAAAACACAACCAAAAATGACACACCAAAAGGTGACTATGTACAAGGTAGGTTGGCACCTACCAAGGAGAGAGAGAAAAGAAAAAATCACATGAAACCATTTACAAGTTGTGAGAGTAATTTCCCAAACTTGAAAAACTTGTTACATACAGCTTCTAAAGTAGGGCAGAGATCCAAATTACTTAAACATGGGCATTGTGAAAGAATCTACCAATTTCAATGTTTCCAAATAACCACCTCTTGTCATAAACTTCTTCCTGATGCAAATAGAATTGCATGTAAGTATCTAAAAAGTTTTGGTTATTTCATGAGACTTCATCGTTGGGATAATCTCCCACCCTTGACACAAATTTGAATTCTTCATACCCTCTATAATGACATACCTTAATGTTTTGTAAGCAACCACCTTATCATCACAGCTACATTATGAATCTATGGCATTTTAATCCTTCACCACTGTAGTATCATTCCATTTACCATCAACTAGAAAATGAACAACCTCCTTTGCTGATGATTCTTGCTAAACAAACCTTGGTTCTTCAAACATAAGATTATCATAAATTTCAAATTCCTCGAACATGAAAAGGGAATTTGAATTGATTGATCACCTTACCCCATTTTTCGCTTGGAGGATCTTCATTCTTCTTCTCAAAGGTAAATGCCTCATATTATGTAATGGAAAGATAATCTAACCCTTGATCATCTCTGGTAGAACTATAAGGGGACAAACTATCATAGGAATGGATAGGGGAGTGAACTAGAATGTGGGGACATACCTTTCTTGGAATGTCGAATCTTCGTCATCGCTTGATGAGCTGAGGTCATCCTCTAATTCAATAGAAGTGTTTAGACTATATGCTTGGGCATACAGACATTGATCATCCTTCTTTTCATCTTCATCACTTTCATGTAGGGGTTGTATGTCGTTCAATATTGTCAATTTCATCTTCTAAGCAATAGGATGGGGATCATTTTCAACAACTAGGAATCTAGAGAAACTACAAACTGATGATGAATGATTGATAATCGGCTTGGTATCGTCATTAAACTTCCATTTTCCCACCGTAATTAAATCATCTTTAATGTTTACTGCTTCAATATAAGTTTGTTCAATCCTAGAGATTTTATCTCTTTTTAAAATGAGTTGGACGTCTGGGTCAAGAGAAAAAGTAAATAAATGAAATTTAATTAGTTTGATTGGTTGTTCTCATGTAGGAATCTACCAAACAGATTGATTGAATCAATCAAATAAATCCCTCATAGGTTCTCTCCTTTCCTTTACAATTTGGAAGAACTATTGAAGTAAACCAGCAACATCAACAGGACCTGTTAATGTGGGTTTTGTGGCCTCAACCAACATTAGAATAAAATACAAAATAGAGTATCCTATTCTCTCTTGATCAAAGACTCCAATGTGCTAAGCGAAGTGATCACAAAGTAGACTCCAAGGTTTGTGATGCATATAGTATAGTCTCAGTTCATTTGATGTGTTTTGTTGGTATTTCAAGGGGGACTTACACTCAATGCTATCACTTTAGACTTTGAATGATATGTATGATAAGTGGTGAAGTTCTATTACTGTCAATCTTAAAAAAAAGATAAAAAGGGATGAGGGTTTAGGGACTAGACTAATTCTAAACTACTCCTGTGAACTCAAGAGACAAGTGTTCAATGGAAAAATTCAAACCTATCTTTGCTTTGCCAAGTACAATGACTACAACTAGACAAATATGGTGTAATATTCAAAGGGATTTACGAATGGTATCCTATTACTCAAGATCATCATCAATTAGAACAATGAATACACGTAATAGAATTCAAACTTAGTAATTCAAAAGTTCATACTAACCTTGTAGATCAAATTGAAAATCATTCAATTGAAGAAGGTATGACCTAATTTCACAATTATCAACACTATCAATCTTTCATTCATTTTAAATTGCTGAAAATAAATCTATTTTATTGAAGAAATATGAAACCATGCAAGATTTCGAATTAGGAAATGCTCAATAATGAACCCAATTATTATTTTGAAAAGAACTCTTAGCAAAAATTTCATAAGTCTCCCTGAATAAATGAAATAAGTGGGGTTTATACAAGCACCCCAATTACAAAGGAACAACCTAGATTGATTTGAGATCAACAACCAAGATTATTTCTAGAAACCCTAACCCTAAAAAAGTATAACTAACTCCCTAGACACATGACACAAGTAGGATGAACCACTTGGAGCATGGAAAATAGAGACACCCTGCAAGCTAATCAAGTAAGTGAGAATCCAAAATGCAATTCCCCTTGGCTTGCTCTCTTGCTGCAAATGTAGAAAAAATTGTCATCACCAAGTCGAGCTCCTCCATTGATATGTTTGGCATAGTATCCAACTATACTCCAATTACGTCCAAGGCTTCAATGCACTGAGTAAAATTGTTCTCCCACCTACCTTCTTGCTTCTGAAAATTGTACATAAAGGTCAAGAGGGATGACATATCATCTAGTTGATTTTCTTTAATAATCTCCATTTCTTTGAAGTAAACATTTGTCACACTTCCTTTCAAACCTTCCAAATCCAAACCACTTGTATCACGAGTCTCCTACCCTATCAATCCTTCAAGTGATGTGAGGATTCTAAGTAGTATTTTTCCAAGATAGTTTTTCATAATAACACAATCTTCTTTCATCTCATCGTATATCTTTTTCTTTGCTAAGAAAGAACAACACCATCTATTGAAGTCATATGAGGCTCCATTATCAATAACACCTTCC
>VDFB02263136.1:0-61634 GCA_007258455.2 Sequoia sempervirens | reverse complement strand
TTTGAGTAAGTGAATCACTTTTTCACTTACTAAAAAGGAAGAAAAAAACCTAAACCCCTTTGCACCTTTACATCGCACCCATCTGACCTTTTTTCCATCAATTGAACATTGGTATCCACAGGAAAACTCATCTGAGATAGAAAAATTTGAGAGAGGTTATTGTAGAGGGTCCTAACATGATCCCATAGCCTTGGGGAGACAGAGAGTCTATAGGCATCATGGTTTCTAAGAAATAGCCCTTCACAGATTGTTGCCTTTTAGCACTTTGGATTCGTAAGGGAAATTGTCGATCCAATGTAGCTCAAAGAGATTCTAAGTAATTGGGTGCAAAAGAGGACCATCCCTAGTGTAAGTGTACCCATCCAGACATGTTGGAATAGTCCTGCTTAGTCCTACAAGTTGCAAAAATAAAAGTTAAGCACCACTTCTGCAATCCTATAATGTTTGCACTTCTGACAACTTTTTCCTCAACTAAAAACTAGTCACCATGGGGAAAAATGCCTTGGGATAGAAAAATTTGAGATATTTTATTGTAGAAGGTCCCAACACGATCCGGCCTTTAGATGACGAGTCCAGAGGGCTGCCATGGTTTTTGAGAGAAATATCCCTTCAAAGATTGGGTTTCCTTTAGCACTTTGGACTCTTAAGGGAAATCACCGGGCTAATGTAGCTCAGATAGATTTAAAGTATTTGTGTTTAAAAGACAACCATTCCTAGTGTAAAATTACCCATTTGAACGTTTTGGAACAATCTATTTGGTTGTACAAGTTGCAAAACAAAATTTGCATCACTTTGCAACTTTACACTGCCTACATTTGGCAACTTTTTCCTCAATTGAAAAATGGTCACCGTGGGAAAACTCCTTCGTGATAGAAAAATATGAGAGAGGTTATTGTAGAGGGTCCCAACACAATCCCACATCCTTAGACGAAGAGTCTGTAGGCATCACAGATTCCAATAAATAGCCCTTCAAAGATTGTTGTCTTTTAGCACTTTGGACGCTTAAGGGAAATTGCCAATCCAATGTAGGTCAAAGAGATTCAGAGTATTTGGATGCAAAAAAGGACTATCCCGAGCATAAACTTACCCATCTAGATGTGTTGGAATAGTCTGTTTGGTTGTACGAGTTGTAGAACAGAAGTTGCACCACTTTGTAACTTTACACTACTTGCATCTGATAACTTTTTCATCAACTAAAAACTAGTCACCATGGGAAAACGCCTCTGAGATAGAAAAATCTGAGAGAGGTTATTGTATAGGGTCCCAACATATCCCACAGCCTCAGACGAAGATTCTGTAGGAATCATGATTTCTAAAAATAGCCCTTCAAAGATTGTTGCCTTTTAACACTTTGGACTCTTAAGGGAAATCATCAGTCCAATGTAGCTCAAAGAGATTCAGAGTATTTGGGTGCAAAATAGGACCATCCCTATTGTAAACATACCCATTTAGACGTGTTGGAATAGTCTATTTGGTTGTACGAGTTGCAGAACGAAAGTTGTACCACTTTGCAACTTTACACTGCTTGCATCTGACAACTTTTTCCTCGACTAAAAACTGGTCACTACGGAAAAAATCCTTTGAGATAGAAAAATATGAGAGATATTATTTTAGAGGGTCCCAACATGATCCCATAGCCTCAGACAAAGAGCCTGTAGGCATCACAGTTTCGAAGAAATAGCCCTTCAAAGATTGCTACATTTTAGCACTTTGAACTCTTAAGGGAAATCGCTGGTCCAATGTAGCTCAGAGAGATTCTGAGTATTTGGGTACAAAAGAGGACCATCCCTAGTGTAAACGTATCCATCTAGATGTGTTGGAATAGTCTGTTTGGTCCTATGAGTTGCATAACAAAATTTGCACCACTTTACAACTTTACACTGCTTACATCTAACGACTTTTTCCTCGATTGAAAATTGGTCACTACAGGAAAACACCTCCAAGATAGAAAAATATGAGAGAGGTTATTGTAGAGGGTTTGAACATGATCCCATAGCCTCAGACGAATAGTCTATAGGCATCACAGTTTCTGAGAAGTATCCCTTCAAAGATTGTTTCCTTTTAGCACTTTAGACTCTTAAGGGAAATTGTCGGATCAAAGTAGCTCAGAGTTATTCGACATATTTGAGTGCAAAAGAGGACCATCCCTAGCCTAAACGTACCCATACAAACATGTTGGAATGGTATTTTTGGTCCTATAGGTTGCAAAATGAAAGTTGTACCACTTTGAAACTTTACACTGCTTGTCAAAATTGCAAGTTATTGTCAAATAATGGAAGTTCAAGAGTCATCTTGTTGTAGTTCATTGGAAAACAGATAGAATTTTTTTTTCATGGCCAAATTATGTAGGAATTAGATGTTAGAAGGGTTTGGGAGAGCAGGGGAGGTCAATCGAGGTTTGGGTATGATGCCCTAGATGCGAAAAGTGTTCTTTTTGAGTGAAATTGGGAGGTTTAAGGGTGTTAGTGATTGAAATTTGTTGGTGCAGAAATTTCTTAAGGTGTATTAAGCATATGCAGACTTATATAAATGTGTTTGAGGTGTTGTTTGAGTGAGATAAGTGTCGAAATGCATACTTTCAATTAACCCCCTTATAATCTAAGCAAAATGAGGGTTGCATGATTGAGTCAATTAGATGGCATTTACAAGGATGATATTTGTGGAATTTGGATGTTTATAGCCTGGTGAGATATTTTCCAAAGGAAATCTTGGAGGGGTAGCAGTTTTAAAGATGAGTTGTATTGCAAATTTGGGCTAATTGGAGCCCTATTCGACATAATAGTTCAATTTCAATGGGGTTGTTCCAAAACAAGCACATTAGGTTTTGATTTATGTTAAACAGAAGGGTAATGGGTGTCTTTCACAACCTTTTTTTTTATGGGTTTGAGTTGATTTTGTGAGGATATTGTTCTTACTCAAGATGATTTTATATCTTTTACATGTTATTATGCTTTAATGAACATTAAGTGACATTGATTTTTATCCAGATGATTATATTACTTTTGAATGAACAATGTAACATGAAATGAATTTCATTAATTTTTATTCATTTTTTTAATTTTTGTTAACTTCTTTTGAAATAAAAATTAGCTGCACACATCATTGCACGAATTTAAAATCCAAAATAATGTCAAATGTAAATTCATTCAATAGAGCTTAAAGTCATGGGTATTCTAAAAATGATTTTTTGATAAAAATGTATTGGTAGACATGTATGAAAAATGTGGTACAATAGAAAAGATAATTCATTGTTTGAAAAATATCCTCAAAGAAATAGATGGATTAGCCAATTGTAATTCATAAGTTCTATTAAAATGCTAAACATTAATCTATAACATACATTATCAATCATAACTTTAAATAATTTTAAGATAATTATACATTCCATATTGAAAATTGAAAATAGAAAGACATGCACACGAGAAACAAATTAGATCGAATACCAATTCTTATATATCAAACTATAGAATAATTGTGTTTGTGCATATACAATTTTGGCATATTCCTACTCAAAACAAGTTTTACAAGTTTTACAAATTGTGGCATATATGCCATCTCAAAATCTATCAAACCCTAAGTACATGTCAATCTATATCATATCTTAATCCTATGTTGGACCATCAAAATCAAGCCTCCTCAAAGAAGTTAGATGCTCTATAGTTTCCTGCACAGTAACATTTCAAACCACTAATTAGATTATCTAAATGGTTGACAAGATAGACTAGTGAATAGAAACTTATATACCATCATTTATAAATTACAAATTTAACATCAAAATTAGTATACATATACTATATTATATCAATAATGCAATTCTTGTTTACTTCTAATATTTCTCTCTTTTTTGCAAGACATTGTGCATATGATTGTCCCCTAGGACGATCAGGAGTCTTCCTATAATGTAATGGTCTCTCACTCATCACAATGTTGGGTCGAACAAAGGACTATAGCAGATAAAATAAAAATGATAAAAATTAAAATATAATTGTTGAAAAATAATCATATCTACTAATAACATGTCTACTCCTATCTAAACATAAATGATCTACAATATAAAATAAACACATACCTGTTGTGATGCTATGACACTGGATGGGCTCATAGTGGATGGATCAGCTAAGATGCTTTCTTGTATAAAAATGACAAGATTGTAAATGCACATGCACATATAATTATAATGTTGACAATAAAAAAGATATATACCTATTGTGCAACTTCATCCAATGGGTTAGACTTGGTCAACAAGGCTATATATGAACCGGGTTGCTACATAAAAATATAAGATTACATTAGACTATCAATATATGTAGTACATGTATTTAAACATGTTAGATTTCAAAGATTAACATCTAAAATAAAAATTTAAATTATTTACCATGTACTGATTGTCTAAGGAAAATGAAATGGCAGTATGCATAGCCTACTGCACTTCCGACAACTGCTCCTCTAACAACAACTATTAAAGATTCCAACACATAAACATATATTAGTACAAATATCCTTCATAAAATATGAAAGAATTTACATAAAACACACTATGAAATTGCTTTAAGACTTACCGGTGCTCCAATATCATCCCTAGTAGTTGATGTCTCTCCCGCAAATGCTCCACCCCGTGCTCTATCAACTCCTACATCTGGCATATCATGAACCTCAAATTCGGATGTGTCTATGGGAGCCTCAGTGGACCATCATAGAGGACCAAACCATAAACTGTTCCACGTCATGCAACGATGAGGCACACAAATATGTCCCAAAGAGGATGGTGTACTAGACAGAGCTGATGGCTATGTACTAGTGGGAGCTACTGTAGAAGGTGCACCACCATTATGCTGGGATGTATTAGGTACAACACCATCGTGATGGGATGCACTATCAACTAGTTATGCAACATGATGGCTCTACCTCACCAAATGATCACTCAATGAATGCAATGCATAAATGCTCATAGTCCTTGCATCTACAACAATCTATGGGTATGGTAGTGGAGTCTAAGAAATAATAGGTGGAGGAGGAAAAATTGGGGTGACTCAGCATGCCCTAGGTCTATCTTGTGGCATCCCTCTACCAACACCCTGGAAATCTTGCATGTTAAAGTAATTAACACGTTTCCATAGCACAAACTCAACATATAATTTTTGAAGAAAATATTGAGGGACACCAAGGTTGTTGTTGGGTGGTTTATCAAAAACCATCCACCAATGTCTCCAAAAATTATCTAATATTCCTCTATGGGTGCACCATTTAATTGAAAATTTTGGTTTTCAGACATCAATAGGTTGTCCAGTTCTTTGATCTATGAATAATTGGGCTAATTTTCCTTTTTCAATATCAAGAGCCTTCACCTCAACATGCAATAACCCGTCAACATAAAATTGTTTTTGTTTCTCCCACCTTTGTGCAAATCTATTATGTTGAATTGCCAAAGTTTGAACATTTACAATGATTGTTTTCAAAGTGTTTTTCATATCTGATAGTTCATCGAATGTTTCATAGATTTGGCGTACTTTTCTTAATTGATCTAAATTCCTATGAATAGACTCATGTGTTGTTGTCACATTTTCATTTAGGAACAATGGTTCCAGTGGAGGATGTGGAGGGTATTCATTATCTATAGGATTAAAGTTTTCATTTTGTGTGGGAGGGTTTTCATTTTGTGCAAGGTTAGGATTTCCATTTTCATCCATTTTTATCTTGTTAATTGATAAAAAATTCAAAAATTAACAATGGTTTTAATCTAATAAAAAACCTATAAAATATACCCTATTTTTTACTAAAATTAAAAAAAATCAAAATGAATATAAATTAAAAATTAAAAAAATAAAACATACCTTACAAATTTCATGATTTTTTTTGTAATTTTAGCTCCCCCAAACAGATATCTAAGTCGCTCTTTTAACCCACGCACATGTTGGTAAAAATATTGATGAAAAGATATAACTTTTAGGTTTTGTTTGTCTATATATAATACAAGAAACAGATATCCATTTCCTTATTTACAATTTTTTAAATAAATGGTCGGTTATGTGACCCGACCATATTGTTTTTTTTAAATATCGATTATTTAATATAAAATATATTATATTATAATATAATATATATTAATATATGTTTTTGATATAAAAAGAAGCAAAAAAAAGGGTGATGTCCCATCAGTACAAGGCACCAAAGGCCATCCAAAGTAAGCACATTAGCAACACAGTGATAGCAGAGAGAAATCCATCACCCATAGAAAGTCATGTTAAAAACCAAAAAGTAACAGTAAACATAGGATAAACATAGTCCATCATGCAAGCATGATACAAAACAGATGAGTCCAAAGCCCCCCTGGGGTCAAACCAAAAAAACAACATTAACATATAAAAAGTCATAGATAAAATGACAAAAATAAAAAGACCCAAAGGTCTAATTCTTTTCCTCCCTACAAGGTTTATCCTGAATAGTAGTCGCACAATCTGCCGTGAGGAACTCAAGCAGCTCCTTAAAACCAGCATCTTCTTCATCATCATCCGTGGACTTGTCCTTCTACAACAAGCATAGACTGGTAGCCGACCTATGTATGACCTTCAGGGAAAATTTTGACACCTCTTGAACCTTTTTTTTAGCCTCTCCATTCTCCCTTTTAGCTTGCCAACTTCTTCCCAAGCCTGCTCTTTTTCATTGCGATCTTCCTGCAAGGGGGCTTTCCCCTTGTCCATATTAGAGGCCTGGGGATTAATTTCCATCACATTGGCACTGGTAGGGCCCTTCTTCAAGATTTCAGACACATTGGACGTGCTACTTATTGAGACAGACTGGTCTTCCCCACCTGCCACCTTTTTCTACTAGCTTTCACTGTCACTCCCATTTCCATTATCTGAATCTGAGGCCTCCTTGAGACTTCCCACCTTGTCCTGCTTAAGGACTAGTCTATGAGATCGATGGGGGGTGTTAGCTTCATCAGTAATCTCAATGTCAGAGTCAATTTTATGGAGGGAGAATTTAGTTTTCTTGGAGGCTTTAGCCTTAGGTCGCGGGGTAGGGGCAAGACGCTTTTCCTTACCTATAACCCCCAGACCCTTGGCAGGGGACATGCCATGAGAAAGGGCTTTCAAGGTAGGATTTTTTTAGGCATTTTTTCTTACTCGAGCCCGACGTATCTAGAATGCTAGCGTAAGGGGGAGTAGAGGAAACAAGGGTTTAATCAAGAGTGAGGAGAGACCACACTTCTTGCATAGTGATAGATCAAGTAGGGCAAAGGGCCATATGAAAATGATAAAGCCTAGACATAAGGCCTTGGTGCAAGATAGTATAATTCTTTCCAGAAATTGAGGCTTCATTAAACTTTGCCACAGTTTTATCAAGAGCATGAAATAGGAAAAAAGGAATGGAGATATGCTAGTGATTCCTAAGGCGGTTGAGGAAATTAAAGTGGTAATAGTAGTAGACCCCATACCTTCCTTCCAATGTGAACTACTTCATGATCACCATACAAACTCTATCCCACGACTTCGGCAACGCCTGGCGGTCAAAGCCACCCTACAACTTGACAGGTTTCTATATATTGTATTAGAATATAATATAATATAAGCTTATAATATTATATTATATTATATTATATTATAATATATGTATTATATTATAATATATAATAATATATACATTATAATATAGTATAATATAATATAATATTATATAATATGATCTCTCCTATTTTTTTTATAACTAAAATAATGGATATTCATTCTAGGATTTACCGACCTTACCATATAATATCAATATAATATAATAATATATTATAATATTATATTATATCATAATATAATCTAACATAATATAATATAATATTATAATATAATATAATATTATATTACAATATAATATTATAAATTATGACCTCTCAGGGTTTTTTTAAAATTATAACACAAATAACGGATATTCTTTATATAGAATATAATAATTGGTCAGGCTAGACCCAACACAATTATAAATTCTACCTTAAACTAAACAACTATTCATTTCATATTAGATATATGTTTTATAACGGATATCCGTTTTGTAACAGATACCCGTTTTGTAATAGATATTCGTTTTGTAACAGATATCCATTTGTAATGGATATCCATTTTGGTTCGGTATTACCAAACCAAAACGGATATTGTACTTTGGCCTGCAAAAAGTCAAAGGCATGAATTTTATGTTTTTGGACATGTTAAAAATTCCTTTTTCTCATCGCCACTTTTTGGACCCCCATTATCTTGCACAGACCCTATTCTAAGTGATGTTTATTGGAAGTGAAAGAGAGATGAGGATGAATGGATTTTTCAAATATTTGGATATTTTTTATGTTTTTTCTTGAAATGATTTTAGGTTGTTTTTGGTATTTTTCAAGATTTTACAAATGTTTTAATTTTCAAATTTTCAAATATTTTGGAGTTTTCTAATATTTTGACCAAGAGACTAACCTAAAGACCTATCTAGGGGCCTTGGGGGTCTGATCAATAGATTAGTCTTGCCTACATTATACACGAGACTATGTAGTTTGTGACATAGACTCGATTATTGATGATATATGAACAAATGGACTGCCAGTTTATTATGACAGACTCCTAAAAGATTGACCTAAATGTCTCGGAGGATGATCAAAGATCAACCTTGCCTATGTTCAAGGCTCAAAGATCTGTAGTTCTGACAAGACGACTCTATTTTTTGAATTTTTGACATTTTAACCTATTTTGGGATTTTGAATTTTTTCAAATGTTTTTTCAATTTTTTGATTTTTTGATGTTTTTGGATTTTTTTATTTTTTGATGTTTTAGATTTTTTGATTTAGGGACTTCAAGAATATACATGAATCTGATCCGATGAGAACATTCCTCCAATGTGATGCAATAGACTACTCTGATAAAGGCAGGATAGAATGACCTTGAGGATGGGCCGAGTAGTACTAGGAGGGATCATGACACAAACACAAGACCATACTATGATGCAGATGTCAACAGATGGGCGATGGATGGAGATATGGAATGAAATGGATGATTGAAGCTTGATGGATGAAAAGTGCTTATTTACACAAGGCACCCTTACCAGGTTTTCACCCGCTACTTCCTCAAAGTGCCACCAAAGTGGTTTTCACTAGAGGATGATTTTTTCTTTACTATTTTTTTTAATCATTTTTGGCTTTTTTTATTCTGTTTTTTGTTGTCACCATGACACCTATTTACCAAGTTTTCATCAAGGTGACCATTTTTTCAAGACATTTTATGATTTTTTTAAATTTTTGGTTCTATACCTTATGAGTTTAAGCATAATTTTTTTGAAATGGGAGCTATTTATGGGCTCCTATAGAGGAGCACCTTTGGGTGTTGACAGCTGATATGCCCCTGACTTGTAACTTGTTGTGATGACAAATGGTCCTAACCAGTTGGGTTCAAATTTTCCTTTGCCATTTGGATTAGGGATGTTCTTGTGATTCTCTTTGAGCACCAATTCTCTGACTTGGAAAGTCCTTCTGATCTTCTTGTTATGACTTTGCTTGAGCTGGTTTGGATATACCTATAGGTGGTTCAATGCTTCCATATGCCACTCATCTAGTAGCTCCATCTCATTTAGTCTTGATACTTAGTATTCTTCATCCATGATTAGGTTTTACAGTGATATTCTTAGTGACAAAAGCTCGATCTCAATGGGTAATATGGCTTCTGATCCATAGACTAGGGAGAATGTGGTGGCACTTGTGGGTGTGTCAATGCTAGTTCGATAGGTCCAGAGGGCATGATTTAGCTATAGATGCCAGTCATGACCTGTGTCATTGACTTTCCTTTTGAGGATCTTCAGAATGTTTTTTCTTGTGGCTTCTGCTTGGCCATTTCCTTAGGGATAATACAGGGTGGAAAAGTGATGTTGGATTTTGAATTTTTCACAAAGGTCATGAACATCCTAATTTTTGAAAGGTGTCCCATTATCTGAGATAATAGCTTGGGGAACACCATATCGGCATATTAAGTAGTTCATGATGAACTTTGATATCTACTTTCCAGTTATGTATGTCATGGGGATAGCTTCCACCCACTTGGTGAAGTACTTAGTGGTGGTAATGATAAACTTGTGACCACTGGATGAGGTGGTGGTGATTTTTCCAATGAGATCGAGCCCCCACTACGAAAAGGGCCATGGTGTGATGATGGGATGAAGCTCCTGAGTTGGTGCATGGATGAGATCCCCATGCTACTGACATTGTAGATACCTTCTGGCATAGTCATGTGCTTCTCTTTCCATAGTTGGCCAATAATACCCCGTCCTCAGTAGTTTCTTGGCCACAGTCATACTACTTGAGTGTGAACCACATATGTCATTATGCACCTCGGTCAAGGCATTCAATGCCTCCTTAGTGTTTATACATTGCAACAAGGTTCCTTCTATGCTCCTATGATAAATGGTTTCTCCTAGGATGAAAAACTGGGATGCTTTCTTGACAAAGGTTTTCTTAAGGTTTGAGGTTATGACAACTGGGAGGACTCCTATTCTTAGATAAGTGTAGATTTCATGGTACCATGGGTCACCAAGACCAACAACTTCACAAAAAAAATCGGACCTCGATGTCTCGAATGCATGCATGAGAAGCTACTCTACTAGGAATTCATGCTTTGGGACATTACATGGAATATCCAACAAGGATCCAATTGTTTCCATGGTGTCTAATACTCTATTGTTTGCTCTAGGTATCTGCTCAAATGTGATCTCGATGAAGGATTCCTTAAGAGTTTCCACCATCTTTTCTATGGAGTTAGCTTGTCATCCTTAGTCTGGTACTCAACATTCAATTGATTGATTATAAGTTGTGAGTCCCCATACACCTTGAGAGCCATAATATGCCATTGCATTGCTATTCTGAGCCCTATGGTTGGAGCCTCATATTCTATGATGTTGTTAGTGCAGGGGAATGCCAATTTGTAGAATCTTGGGATGTAGTCCCCCTGGGGGTGATGAAAAAGACACTAACTCCTGATCCATGTTGTATGTAGGAACCATCAAAGTAGAGTTTTCAATGGTCTACTATGTTGAGATTAAAGATGGATTCATCTGGAAAATCTAATATGAGTGAATTCTCTAAATACATGGGTGCTTCTGCAAGCTGATTTGCAATCGCCTAGACTTTGATTGCTTTCCATTCCACGTAATCAATGTTGTATTAAGATAGAATCATGACCCACTTGTCCATCCTTCTTGTGAGAATTTCCTTTGAAAATAGGTACTTTAGGGGGTCGATCTTGGCAATGAGTTTAATTTTGTGTGCCAACATGTAATGTCTAAATTTTTGTGAATAAAACACTACTGCTCAATAGGATTTTTAAATGAAAGAATAATTTAACTCATGCTAGACCATTGTGCATCTAATCTAATAGATGGTCCTCTCTATCCCATTTTCATTGTGCTGAGCTAGGAGCACACCAAGGGATGTTGTTGTTGTTGATACATAGAGGATTCATGGCTTTCTTGGGATCAGTGGTATGAGGACTGGAGGTATGAGTATGTATTCTTTGTTTTTATTGAAGGCTTCATCACACTTGTCATCCCACTTGTAGGCTACCCCTTGTAGAGTAGGTGAGAATAAGGGATTTTTTTGTCTTCCTATTGTGCTATGAATCTACAGATGGACTGAAGCCTGCCTTGGAGGCCTCTCAAATGTTTCAATGTTTTGGGTGACTCCATCTTGAGGATTACTTTTACCTTGGTGGGATCTATTTCAATACCCCTCATTGACACTATGTATCCCAGTAGCTTTCCTGACTGTACACCGAAGATGCACTTCTTTGGATTTAAATAGACCTTATTTTCCTCCAACCTATCAAAAATAGCACTCAAGGTTGCTATGTAATCTCTCCTCTTTCTGGATTTTTCTAGTATGTCATCAACGTAATCTTCAACAATTTTTTGGATCATGTCATGAAATATTAACATCATGGCTCTTTGGTAGGTGGCCCCAACATTCTTCAGGCCGAATGGCATCATGTTCCAACATTAGGTACCCCATGGGCAAGTGAAGGTCATTTTCTATTGGTCTTCTCTGGAAATCATTATTTAGTTGTATCTAGAGAAACTGTCCATCAAAGAAAGCATTTCATGTCCCGCCATCATGTCTACAATCATGTAAATGTTAGGCAATGAGAAATCATCTTTCAAAAATGCTTTGTTTAGGTCTCTAAAATTCTTGTAGATTCAGATGCCCCCATTGGGTTTTAAAATAGGTACCAGATTGGATACCCACACCAGATAGTCAATTGGCCATATAAATCCTACATCAAGTAGTTTCTTCAATTCTATTTTTGACTAGCAGGGCAATCTGAGGATGCATTTTTCTAAGCTTTTTCCTCACAAGATTTTCTTTAGGGTATACTACTACGTGATGAACCACAATATTTGGATTGAGCCTGGGCATATCTGCATAGCTCCATGCAAGTTTGACCTTTCTCTCCTTTAAGAAGGCTGCTAGGATCTCTTCTTCCTCTTATAGTAATGACTCTACATAAAATGTGATGTGTGGTGTCTCCTCTATTCCCAAGTTGACTGGATTGTATTTTTTGGCTAGAACCACTGATTTTTCCTGATGTAGAGCTCTGAGAGAAAGATTGAATCCCCCATCCCCGGGCACCTTAGAGAGGTTTTCACCATCATATGTGTCCTTTCTTTTTACTTTTTTCTGGTTAGAGAGTGCCACAGTGTGGTTTTCACTCAAATAATTTGAAACTATTCTCAAGTTTTTGCTTTTGCAACTAAAGGATTCAATCATCTCCTCATAGTAAGCTTGAGTGTCCAGTATGATCTCTGCAGTCCCATGAATTCCAAGAGTGCTTCATCATTTTCAAAGGTGTCTAGAATTGGCGATCCTCATTGGTTGTAATCGATGAGTTGGGGGTAGACGAGATTGATTTCGTGGGTTTGACTTGTTGACTCAAATGATATAGTACTAATCATGAGGAGGGATGTATCTTCAAAAAGCATGGGTAAATTGGTTATGGAGTCTTCCTCACTAGCTGCATCTATGACCTGATCTATGGATATGGGTGTTTGACGAGTGGGTGCTGATTGCCAAGGAGGATTTCTAACATTCCTAGCCAAGGTACCTTTTCCAAGTATGGTCACTCTCAGAGGGGTACATCTGAGGCTAGGATTTCTCATACGCATCTCTGGAATGAGAGGTATTAAAAGACCATTGTCATTTTTCCTGAGTTTTCTATTCCTGTCAAAACCCATGGCAAGCATCATTTGTAAGCCTTTTCTACTATCATCCATAGGTAGGTTGACTGTTGGTCTATTGTCTTGGTATAGAAGATGTGATGGGTCCTCTTTTATCACTTCCCAACCTAGGTCCCCCCAACTTCTGAAGCTAGATGATCCTATTGTGAAGGCTTGGGATGATGTTCCTACTAGTTGAGGTTGTCCATGAGATCTAGGAGATTTTGGTAACTCTCCTACCACGAAGGAACTTTTCTTCATTTTCTAATTTTTGCATCCATAATCTTGGATAATGACTTTGATTTCGGATGTATCAGGGATGGAGGGTGTCTCTATCTCAGAAGTGGAAGCTAATGTAGTTGGGTCTACATATGGAGTGGTGGGGCCTTCATCATTTTTTGGAACTTGGGGGATTTTGTAATATATATTTTTCCTCTAGGCTTTCGCAATAGGAAAAGGGTTCAGGATCACCATGGATGGTAACCTCTTGATTTTCATACAAGAATTTGACGTATTGGTGAAAGGTCGATGCCACCGCTTGCATCCCATTGATCAACGGATGCCCTAGGAGAGTTATAAGGCATATCAAGGTCCAACACCTGGGATGTGGTGTCCATAATGGTGTGTCCTACTTGAATAGGAATTTGGATAGTGCCTAGAGACACTCTTTCCTAATCATCATAAGCTCTAATGGTGATGCCCTTACCTTTTTTGATGGAACCCTCTGAGAATCCCATATTCTTTATCAACTTTAGAGAACATATGTTAAGACCTACACCCCCATCCACTAAGAATCTCTTGACTTTATTTTTGTGAACTAGGACTTCAAGATTGAGAGCACGATTGTGAGACGATTGAGTAGGGAAGTCCTAGTCAGAGAATGTGATAAGGCTAGGAGTGGTGATATTTCCAACCATATCTTGGAATTGGTCTATATCTAGATCCAAAGGGATGGTGCATGAGGCTAATGCTTCTTCTAGGATTTTTCTGTGGGAAAGTGATATTTTCAGCAACTCTATGATGGAGA
The DNA here is from genome assembly GCA_007258455.2 of Sequoia sempervirens. Classification (NCBI taxonomy): domain Eukaryota; kingdom Viridiplantae; phylum Streptophyta; class Pinopsida; order Cupressales; family Cupressaceae; genus Sequoia; species Sequoia sempervirens. Next base: position 47,392 of record VDFB02263136.1, on the reverse strand, counting down.
TCTAAGTGGGAGTTCTCTTTAGTTGTTCAGGGACATTATAGCCATGCGAGATGGATCTTGGATTTGAAGCGGATGCTCTAGGTGGTTGTGAGGGTCTAGCAGTAGTGACCTTGCCGCCGCATGTGGTGACTCCATAGTCCGCATTGGCTCCCTTAATGTTAATGGTAGGGACATACTCCTCAAGTGTTACCATGACATGCTCATAGACATGGTTCATGTCCTTGTATTTTCCTTTTCCTTTATTAGTGTTTCCCTTGTTTTGATCAGGCATCATATTTTTGTATATCTTTAGGTCTTGGTTTCCTATTGGTTGCTCCACATTTATGAATTTTTTATCAATGAGGTCCTAGACTAGGTTTTTCAACCTCATGCAAGTGTTAGTGGTGTGCCCTTTGATTTTGTGAAAGTCATAGAGCTGATTTTTGTTGTACCAGGGTGGTTTCACTTCTGGTTCCTAGTAATCCTCATAGGTGGGATCCTTGATGAGGTTTTCGTTTATCAATTTCTTCATGACAACCTCGAGTGGTTCCCCAAGGGCAGTGTACTTTCGCTTGGTGGCATTTTTGTTTCACGAGGGTGGTCCCCATTAATTATTCAGGTTATTAACTGGATTGTTGATATGTTGGTGTTGTGATATTGTGTTGGCTTGAGTGTTTTTCTAATCATTGTTTTGTGGTTGTTGGTAGGTTTGGGTTTTTTTTCCTTGGAGCACTGATCATGACCTTAGCATTAACCACACCATCATTTGTGATATTTTTGTTCCTTTCCCATGTGCAATGTTTTTCATTATAGTTGTTGGATGGGCGATTTTTTTGTTGTTTTGGATAGGTGGGTGTTCATCCTTGTGCAATAAGGGATCATTCAATGTTAAGCACCTTGGAGATCAATTGGTCATAGGTGGTAATACCTTGCACTTTGAGATGAAATGCCACATTTCCTTCCAAATTTGAAATGATGGTGTAAACTCATTGTTCTTTTGGAATGACCCATTTGCTCCTATTGGCCTTGGATCACTATCATTGTAGAAATGAAGCAAATGATTCATTTTTACCTTGTTTAAGAGCTGATAGTTCCTCTTGACTGACATCCATACTGATATTGAATGTGTAATTTTTAATGAATGTGTCTACTATCTCTTGGAACTTTTTGATGTTAAGAGGAAGGTGAGAAAACCATTCCATGGCATGGCCATCCAAACTTCTAGGAAATAGCCACATCAAATATGTGTCATCATATGCAACTTCCATCCAATGAACTTGGAATTCCCTAATGTGATCTTCAGGGTTTCCCATCCCTCGATATTTATCAAATTTGGAGATTTCAAATCCCTTTGGGAATAGTTTCATTACAAGACTCCTATCAAATAGATAAGGACACAAGTTGCTAGGTGTCTTTGTGGTTTTCCCTAATTGAATATCAAGCACATGTTGCAACAGTAGCTTGATATGTGTTGTGGCATCATTTTGCAGATTAAAGGTTGGGATGAAAGTGTTTTATGGTGGTTCATTTGTTGGAGGAATAGATGGATTGGTTGGTGTGTTGATGGATGATGTTTGTACATTTTATTGTGCCAAGTATGCTTGTACTTGTTGTTGTAGCAACAATTCTTGTTATTGATCCTATTGTTGTTGTGCTAATAATGCTTGTTGTGGAGCTTGTCGTTGGGCTACTAGTTGGGCTGCTTCTTGATGTTCTTGGCATTGCTTTAGTGCTTGTTGGTATGCTTGTTGTTGGGCTAGTTGTTGTTGTGTGTGGTACTATGCTTGCACTTGTGCTTGTTGAGATTTTTCTTGTCAAGCTTGGTATTGGGCTAGAGCTTGTGCTTGTTGGGTAGCTTGTGCAATCTATGGAGCTTGTGCGACTTGAGCAGCTTGAGCGGTTTGCACGGTTTGGGCAGCTTGCGCTACTTGAGCAGCTTGCTATTGTTGTAATAACTCTTGAGCTTGAGAAACCTTCTATGTGGCGTGAGCTATTTGAGCGGCTTGTTGTGTAGCTTTTCCATTTTGGATTTGTTGAAGTGCCTTTTGATATGCAACTTGTTGACCAGCTTTTCTTGTAATGCTATATTGGCTTGACATATTTGTGTTTGGTGGTGGTGATAGATTTGGTATGGTGTTTTTTGTCATGATGAGTGGCATCATGGATGGTGTGACTTATATGCTTGTTCCTTGAGAGACCATGTTTCAAGGCATTTGGGGGATGGTTAATGTTGTAGTGATTTCTTGTGTTATTGGGATGGTTGCCATATGTTGTTGCAATATCAATGACAAGATGAGAGGATTTGATATGATGCTTTGATTGATGTTTGGGGGATTGTTTTGAGTGATTGGTGGCAATGGAGGTAACCCCAAACTGAGGGTTAGTGTTGATGTCGGCGATAAAGGTGGAATTGGTGGAAAATTGAGTAGCATACTTCCTTGGGAAATTGTGATAAGGGGTCAAAAATGCCCCCTGGTCCAAATAGCCCGTCTTATCCTTGTGACATCAAGGGGAGAGAGGTTTGAGGTGTTGTGTGAAATGATGATGATGGTTCGTTAGGATCATGGAAGATGAGGGGGACATATGGTTGTAATGGATACTGGGGGATGGATTGACCCAATATAGTGTTTGCATCCAAATATTGGTTACTCACAAGGGGGTGATTTTTTAGTGCATTGAGAAATGCACTACCTTTGTTAACAACAGGTTGAGTTGGAGCAATGGATGATATGATTAGGGGGATGGGTTGGGTGATGCTTTGGAATGGAGGTGTGGATGAGATTGGGGGCATGGATGAAATTGGAGGCATGACCCCAAAAGGTTGTTCTACAATGGTGCTTACATTGCAATCGGAAGGGAGTTTAACCCCTTGTTTTGTTAATTCAAGCATGTATTGTATGGGATGGAACTTCATCATGATGTTGACAATTCTATGATTTTTGGGGTTTTGGACCATTTTAGTGATCTCGTCTTATGTCATCTCGAAGGAATTATTTGTGATATGCTCTACTTGGGCACCTTCTTCTTGATGGTCTTGCGAAAATTGAAGAAGGTTAATTGTGAGACTGCCAGACCCAATGGGATTCATTTCAGGAGCAGTTTGACTCAAGTCACTCAAACTAGATGTTTCTTTGTTGGTCTCCATGTCCTTCTTATGTTGCGATCTAGTTTGCACCATAAAATAGGGATGAATTTTCAAGAATGTAAGAGATAAACATGTAGCTCTTTAGATTGATCTACCTTTAGGCACGAAAGAGAAAATCTAGGATGATTAAGGATCAAAGGTGTGATGGTGAAATGTGAAAGATGGATTATATGGATGATTTAAACTCTTAGGAGATCTTGAGGGGAATGCTAGACTTTTGGGACTTTCTTTGATTTTAACCTTGACTTGGTTTTGGATTGCTTTTGATTTTGGATAATGAACAAATGGGTCCCTAGATGTTGGGTGTTATCTATGGGATAGAATTTCTCACAAGATGATAATTTGACTAAGCATAAGGAGAAGGATGCATCAACCCACACCTAACCAAACAAGGTGATTTTGATGATAATTCAACTAAGCATATGGAGAAGGATGCATCTAAATATACCTAGCTAAACAAGATGATTTGGTGTTTGATTCATGGATTTTCCAAAAAGTCTAGCATGAAGGATGATTTCAAGATTTTCAAGAGTTATTGGTGAGATGATTTTGGTTTGATGTTTGAAATATGGATGAAGATTGATTTTGATCCTATGTGTACCTAAAAAGACTCTTGTTTACAAGACCTCGGTTTTGAAGAACAAGTTTTTCCCTAAACAAGGTGTTCAAATTCCTGAAAAATATTTGGATTTTGACAATATAGAACGAGTATAAACTAGGGCTATTTCATGAAGCTCTTCTATAAAAATTGAAAAGCAATCTTTGTCTAAATTCGTAGAGCATTGAGAGACTCTTTTGATGGTCTTTTGGACTAAGATTTTTTGACTTTGATTTCCAGACTTTGATCTTGCGTGAAATCATTTGAGACACATGTGTGGGGTTCAATTATTTTTAGCTTTGCTTAGTGACTTCTTTGACTTCTTTTTACCACAAACAATTCTTGATTAGGTTTTGAACTATATGTCTAATGTTTTAACTTCTTCTCATTCCACAAAGTATATTATGTGGAACTTCAATGAAATCAAGGCACAAGTTACCTATTATTGACTTTAGCAAGAAAATTGAGATATAAATCCAAATTTTTAAAAACTTCTAAGGATAAAATCCCTAAGGAAAGCAATAACACTTGAATTTTGTCATTGGTATTTGCTTCCTAAAGGGTTTGAAATTTAATGACAAATGTTGAATGTTTGTTTTCCCAATTTTTACGAACAAGCAAAGTGTTTTGTTCCAAGAACATGTACAACCTAGTGACTATGAAAGACTGTATTTGTTGAATCCCCACTTGGACAAGTCTAGCTACACCTACTTTTAGTGAATGGTTAGATGCTTGACCACAAAGGCTCTCCCTTACAATGCACTTGCTTCTCAGGTTAGCCAAGCATTAGTACGCATGAATCTCCCATGGCATACTTTCCATTTCTACTAAAAGCCATAAAAATGTGGGGCGACTTTAGAACTACCGTTCTTGCACTAACAAATAGATTAAGGATTTTGAATTTTTCTAAACAAGGGTTTTAATGTGGGCATTTCGTTCGTGGGGGACCATCCATGCTGTGAGAAACCATTGATGCCCTTCTCGTCTGAATAATCCTTGTGATATTGCCCTTTGTTCCAATATCCACACTTATATCCCAAGTGGAAGTCGCTTGGCTTTACTGTGTTCCCAGTTGGGTCGTTCCCTTGGGTGATTACTTTTTCCCACAAGGAAGACCCTCTAAGATAATCAAAAGCAAGAAAACATATTTGTAACTTGATCAATCTTTGTTGCAAACCAAAGAGATAGAATGTACACAATATGCTTCACTCACACTCACAAGATTTGTTCAATTTTAAAATTCAAATTGAAGTGTGTGGGTAATTACTTACACAACTTAATGTCACCAAAAGGCCTTTTGATTCTCAAGATCATTGTGAGGTGTGAGAGAAGCACACACATCCTTTTAGTGATATTAATTTGAGTAAGTAATTACAAAATAAAGAAGCACTTATTCATTTTAAGTCCAGAAAGTAATGATTTGATTCTTTTTAGTGCACCAAAATGAAGTATGGAATTTTCCTTGTTCAATTGTTAATCCTCAAACTGAATCTAGTGAGTTTGTCCTAAAGTTCTTTTCAAGTTCTTTTCAGCAAAAAATTGAAATATTTTTTTTATAGCCCAAAAAGATGTGAGTTGATATAAAACAGAAAACTAAAGCATAGAATGGAAGCTCTAAGCATTTAAAAACACTTTATGAATTTCAAGTTTCAATGCCCAATTTTCTTCAACTCCAATCTCGCTTTACTTTCACTTGATTCCAATGTAAACCTATAAACATTACTAAGCTATCAAAAATAATATTTATTTCAAGAAATTAATGAAGCGACACATTATACCCCTGTCATGATCAGATTTTTCTTTTTTAAAGTATGACATAACTTTTACATATTGACTCATATTTTGACTAAAAGCTGTTAATTTTTCATGATGATTCCAAATGAAAATTATAATCAACACAAATAATGGCTCTTGTTTCTAATGTTTCTCCTTCAATGAAATTCTAATCTCTTTATGATAAAACATGAGAGACGCGTGGAGGACTTAATGAACTTTAACATCAACATAATGAGAATGTTGAGAATGCTTTAAAGAACTTAAAATTCCAAACCATTTCTCTTTTCTCTGTGACTTGAATTTAATCTAAACGAAACTTCTTTTCTATTTTAATGAATTTTTCAGCCTAATTTTATGGTTCTTCGCCTTTATTGCTACCTACCATAGTACAATAGTATTCAAAATTGTTATATCAAACAATATTATCCACCTTTATATTAGAGGCAAGTGATATATTTATTTATCAAAGACAACGTATAACTCAAATGAAGGATCATGTCAGTGTCTGGAGGCTATAAGACAATCTATTATTTGTTGTCCATAAAATGATAAATGATCACAAATTACACGCTCCCACTCAGATAATCCTTACAAGATTTTTTTTAACAGAAAGAAAAGAAGGTGTCCTTTCAATCAATCTTACTGTATTGAATTTTCCATGCAGAGATAGATTTGATGCTCATTAAAGCAATCAATATTCAACAATCAATAAATAAATGCAATTTTAATTGATATTATGTCGTTGTTTATCGGGAATTGCATAAGATTGCAAAAAATGTGCATCTACACACTCAGATATATGCAAACTTCTGTTCAAGACAAAGATATTTAACACACATCTACCTTCCATTGCATTATCATTTCATTAGAATCTTAGAAAGAAACTTCAAAGCTTCAAAGTTAATGTAATTTGAAGATGTAAAACCGTGCTTCACAACAATTTAAATAAAAACGTCAGAAGATAAAGCTCTATTTAATGCGTACCAACGAATGAGGGAACTTTAATGCAATTTGTAGGTGTAAAGCCAACTTCTATTGTTCTTCTAACAGAGTGTAATGACTGCATGATCTGCGCTCTAGGGCATAAAGAACTTCCAAGCAAATAATATTAACAGTGAATAAAAGTCTTAAAAAACTTTCAAGAAAATGTATTTGGTAGCTGCAAAGTCACGCCATTAATTCCATAGAAGGAAGTTTTCAAACCACTGCAATTGGTAGCATCTAAATGACACCATATAACCTTTGAACAATGGCTATAACAAGGATTCAGATCTGAAGAGAGAGTCTCTAACAATGTGGCAGCAAATCAAACAAATTGCATAGGTTTAATACACATATCTTGCTTGGAGAGTATGTTAGGCGCTATCATAGAAATATAAATGCATCAGTGTTTTGATTTTGTTAGAAGGTGACTGACTTGTTAAGCGTGCCTTCTTCCTATTGTCAAAACCATTCCATAAATGAGAAGTTCAACATACACACTAAAGATAGGAATTCACATACAAGAATCCCGTGTAAAATATGACCCAACAAAAAAAAATGTGGCAAGAAAACTTTACATGACTATATAAAATATCCTAGCATGTTTGAATTTAGGAATAGCTTAAATTAGCAAACATCAATCAAAATGAACTTTGAAAACAAAAAAAGGCGTGCTGCTTAAATAAGACTTAGTTGAACGCAAAGTAGTATTGCTAATAGCATTCTTATTTCATGTGATTGCAAAGTAGGAGATTAGGATGGGAATGGGAATGCTTTGGTGGAGGATGGTAGAAGGTGGTTTAACAACATAATGGTGATGTACTGGCATGGAAAGGGAACCCTATTGAGATTAGAGGTAATGATGTCTTCAATAGAGGGGAAAAACAGATGAATCCCAAAAATTAGATAGTGACACCTGAATGTCGAGAGAAAAAAGGTATGGCGAGATCCCTAGAGAAAGAAATAGGGAATAGAAAAGATAATGAATAGAGCCATCAAACAAATGATTCTTGGTTGGTGTTTCGAAGAGTCCTTTTGAAAAACTTTTGGACTACAAAAAGGTGGCGGCAAGGGTTGAGGATGGATGGAAAATAGTCAAGGGGAGGAAAGCAAAGAAAGAAAGGAAGGAAACCTTTACAATGGTTCTCAGGTCCCAAGTGAAGAGAAGACCAATTTTAGTTCCAAATTCATGACCTGTTAATAGGTCCCTTGTAGGGATTGTTGGTTTTAGACATTCCTTCTTGTAAGGCCTGTGGTGTTATTGTTTGTAATGATATGTTTCTTTGTACGTAACTCATAAATTTGAGCATAGTATGGAGTTTTGGCTGGGTTAGGGATATTTTTAAAAGGAGTCTAATGGGGCTAGAAAGGGTTTGTAAGTGGAATCTACAGTAAAAATCACATTTTAATCTATTTTTATTATTTATAAATTTACCTTTGTTACCAACCAAAAAAAAAAAGGGAATTTCACAAAATTGAATAAATCACTACTGATAGTTTTAGAACCCACTTAAACTCCTGCCCAAGCTTGAAAGAGTTCAAAACTTGTTCCCAATGGTCATTTCAACAAGTTGATGAACCTTGAGTACGAACTACCAACCTTTAAAATTAAAGACTTAGAGTATTTGGGAAGTTACACTAATGCCCTAAAACACCACCCTTGAGAAAATAAAGAAGTAAATGACAAAAGGCAGTAAGATGGGAAGTTATAAAAACTAGTGAAAACACTACCCAAGTTAGTGATAATAAAACACCACCCAAATTAAGACAACCAAAAATTTGACGTGGGGATGCCAATTTTAAGAGAGTGAACTAAAATCTAGACAACAATGGCTTTGATTGGGGACAAGGATGCACCTAGGGACCCAATAGTATTACAAATAATCCTATATCCATTGGGTATAGAGTCAAGCAAACATAGAAATGAACAAAAACCAAAACCAAGAACCAAGAAAACACAACCAAAAATGACACACCAAAAGGTGACTATGTACAAGGTAGGTTGGCACCTACCAAGGAGAGAGAGAAAAGAAAAAATCACATGAAACCATTTACAAGTTGTGAGAGTAATTTCCCAAACTTGAAAAACTTGTTACATACAGCTTCTAAAGTAGGGCAGAGATCCAAATTACTTAAACATGGGCATTGTGAAAGAATCTACCAATTTCAATGTTTCCAAATAACCACCTCTTGTCATAAACTTCTTCCTGATGCAAATAGAATTGCATGTAAGTATCTAAAAAGTTTTGGTTATTTCATGAGACTTCATCGTTGGGATAATCTCCCACCCTTGACACAAATTTGAATTCTTCATACCCTCTATAATGACATACCTTAATGTTTTGTAAGCAACCACCTTATCATCACAGCTACATTATGAATCTATGGCATTTTAATCCTTCACCACTGTAGTATCATTCCATTTACCATCAACTAGAAAATGAACAACCTCCTTTGCTGATGATTCTTGCTAAACAAACCTTGGTTCTTCAAACATAAGATTATCATAAATTTCAAATTCCTCGAACATGAAAAGGGAATTTGAATTGATTGATCACCTTACCCCATTTTTCGCTTGGAGGATCTTCATTCTTCTTCTCAAAGGTAAATGCCTCATATTATGTAATGGAAAGATAATCTAACCCTTGATCATCTCTGGTAGAACTATAAGGGGACAAACTATCATAGGAATGGATAGGGGAGTGAACTAGAATGTGGGGACATACCTTTCTTGGAATGTCGAATCTTCGTCATCGCTTGATGAGCTGAGGTCATCCTCTAATTCAATAGAAGTGTTTAGACTATATGCTTGGGCATACAGACATTGATCATCCTTCTTTTCATCTTCATCACTTTCATGTAGGGGTTGTATGTCGTTCAATATTGTCAATTTCATCTTCTAAGCAATAGGATGGGGATCATTTTCAACAACTAGGAATCTAGAGAAACTACAAACTGATGATGAATGATTGATAATCGGCTTGGTATCGTCATTAAACTTCCATTTTCCCACCGTAATTAAATCATCTTTAATGTTTACTGCTTCAATATAAGTTTGTTCAATCCTAGAGATTTTATCTCTTTTTAAAATGAGTTGGACGTCTGGGTCAAGAGAAAAAGTAAATAAATGAAATTTAATTAGTTTGATTGGTTGTTCTCATGTAGGAATCTACCAAACAGATTGATTGAATCAATCAAATAAATCCCTCATAGGTTCTCTCCTTTCCTTTACAATTTGGAAGAACTATTGAAGTAAACCAGCAACATCAACAGGACCTGTTAATGTGGGTTTTGTGGCCTCAACCAACATTAGAATAAAATACAAAATAGAGTATCCTATTCTCTCTTGATCAAAGACTCCAATGTGCTAAGCGAAGTGATCACAAAGTAGACTCCAAGGTTTGTGATGCATATAGTATAGTCTCAGTTCATTTGATGTGTTTTGTTGGTATTTCAAGGGGGACTTACACTCAATGCTATCACTTTAGACTTTGAATGATATGTATGATAAGTGGTGAAGTTCTATTACTGTCAATCTTAAAAAAAAGATAAAAAGGGATGAGGGTTTAGGGACTAGACTAATTCTAAACTACTCCTGTGAACTCAAGAGACAAGTGTTCAATGGAAAAATTCAAACCTATCTTTGCTTTGCCAAGTACAATGACTACAACTAGACAAATATGGTGTAATATTCAAAGGGATTTACGAATGGTATCCTATTACTCAAGATCATCATCAATTAGAACAATGAATACACGTAATAGAATTCAAACTTAGTAATTCAAAAGTTCATACTAACCTTGTAGATCAAATTGAAAATCATTCAATTGAAGAAGGTATGACCTAATTTCACAATTATCAACACTATCAATCTTTCATTCATTTTAAATTGCTGAAAATAAATCTATTTTATTGAAGAAATATGAAACCATGCAAGATTTCGAATTAGGAAATGCTCAATAATGAACCCAATTATTATTTTGAAAAGAACTCTTAGCAAAAATTTCATAAGTCTCCCTGAATAAATGAAATAAGTGGGGTTTATACAAGCACCCCAATTACAAAGGAACAACCTAGATTGATTTGAGATCAACAACCAAGATTATTTCTAGAAACCCTAACCCTAAAAAAGTATAACTAACTCCCTAGACACATGACACAAGTAGGATGAACCACTTGGAGCATGGAAAATAGAGACACCCTGCAAGCTAATCAAGTAAGTGAGAATCCAAAATGCAATTCCCCTTGGCTTGCTCTCTTGCTGCAAATGTAGAAAAAATTGTCATCACCAAGTCGAGCTCCTCCATTGATATGTTTGGCATAGTATCCAACTATACTCCAATTACGTCCAAGGCTTCAATGCACTGAGTAAAATTGTTCTCCCACCTACCTTCTTGCTTCTGAAAATTGTACATAAAGGTCAAGAGGGATGACATATCATCTAGTTGATTTTCTTTAATAATCTCCATTTCTTTGAAGTAAACATTTGTCACACTTCCTTTCAAACCTTCCAAATCCAAACCACTTGTATCACGAGTCTCCTACCCTATCAATCCTTCAAGTGATGTGAGGATTCTAAGTAGTATTTTTCCAAGATAGTTTTTCATAATAACACAATCTTCTTTCATCTCATCGTATATCTTTTTCTTTGCTAAGAAAGAACAACACCATCTATTGAAGTCATATGAGGCTCCATTATCAATAACACCTTCCTGGACCAACACTTACATGGATATTTCCTTTAAATCCTTCAAGCAAGGTATCACCTTGTCCTCTATGTACTGGAAATCCTCCCAACTTTCTTCTATCTAGTGAATTTCATCCTAGTTACAAGTAAAATTGATTTGTCATAAGTTTGAGCACATATCTCCAGGAATTGCTTTACATGCTTTTGAGATATTGTTCAAGGCCCATCTTTGAGTTGCTTGGCTTAAAATTCTCAATTCCTCAAGGGTTCCAACGTATTCCTAAGGAAGGGAAGATGGTGGAATAAAAGATTCATTCTCTTGGCACAGTGGAGCTATTATTTGCTTAATGAAATCTACCAATTTCAAAATCTCTACCTCTAATATTTCTTTCTCTTCCTCTATTTTATCAAAATTTTCCTTGATGGCCCTTGAAGTGTCTACTAGCTTGTGAAAGTCTTGTTCTATGATAGTTGGTCCAATGTCTAATGTTGTAACTTCATAATCCATAGGGGTAATCTAGTCCCTAGGCTTATCAACCTTCAGAACCACTACATGTAAGATCCTCGATCGTGTACCATCTCTAATAATTTGAGAATACCTTTTAGGCTTCTTTGGTTTCTTAGCTTTACCAATCCTTTCCAAGAAATCTTGCATACTTTCAATTGGTTGAATTTCATCTAGTGGATTGTGTTTCTTCGTCAAACTTTCAGTTAGCCAATTTGGTACAATAGTTAATTCTATCCCATCTTCCAGTTGAATATCATCATTAATCCCTTTCAAGGGTGAAATTATCTCATCACCCAATTCTTCATTAGTTTCTAGGATCTCAGTACCTCCCACATCTTTAATCATGAGTGTATCATCTTCTTCCAAATACTCTATGAAGGTTTTCTCTTGAAGAAGCTCCAGATGTTCTATCTCTTAAAATTTCACTTCTTGTTCATGATCCGGTTCATATTCAACAATAGACACCTCTTTCATTAGCCTTATGGATGGAATACTTGAAGATGATGGGTTCTCATTAAATCTCTACTTCTTAATCTCTGACTCTTCACTTGCTGCCTCCTTTTCCTTTTCTTGAAGACCTTCATTCATTGCTTTCCTTTTACTTGAACCCATAAGTTCATCATGATCTTCTCTTCTTTCAAATTCAACTGCTTCTCCTTGAATTTCTTCATTTCTTAGCTTGGAATACGTAAGGGAGATGCCTTCTTTTCTCAGTCTATTGATTTGGTGATCTACCAATTCCCTAGAGTTAGCTATAATATATTTCATCAATACTTTCAAATATATTAACTCAGGATGTGTCTAGTTTGGAAATAAGATAGGCTTATTCTTTTCTTGTTCAAATTAAGGATGTACATATTCTCCATTGTCCTTTACCTGGTCAGGAATAGGGAATAAGTCAGAATTCTTCACAAGGTCTACTAGAATTCTAGACCACATCTTCTTTCAAACTCCATATTCATCCACCAAGTTAGACCAGTAGTCTTCTATTTGCATATGATGAAGTGACTTCTTCCTATGAACTCTCAAGTATGGATCAAAATCTAACCTTGGTTTATATGTACCCAATTTATAAAATTACAATTTTGATTTTTCTATCTTGGCTGCTTGCAATGAAGGGTGAACTTACAAAATTTTCCCAAACACAATAGAAAAATTCACTACTTTTTTATTCTTTTTCTCTTGAGCACAATCCAAGTGAACCAATTGTCTTGCAATTTTAAGCATGACCATCTTATATGTTGAGTACCATGGGAGTTTATATGCAGCATCTGCAAATCCATGGATCCTTATATATGTAAAGGTTGGAAATTGAATGAACCATGATCTGAATTTTTCAAGCAATGCCATAGCCTCCTTGGACAACCTGTTTTGGATTCCTCCTTGAAGTAACCAAGTAATATAAATGAGAAATGCATCATTGGTTATTTTGTAATTGTCTTTTTAGTGCTACTGTAGTTGTGGGTAACAATCATATGCTTTGAGCTGGTTACTCTGAGGTCCTACTTCTCCTTTACAGATTAGTCATCTATACTTCAGAAATTGGGCTAAGATGTAGACTATGTAAGAACTCATTTAGAAAGTCTTGGTCTTCTCCAAATTTCTTAACTTGATATCAATACTTTCACTTATCAGTTTAGCCCAATCTTTCATTTCCATTCCCAACACAATTTCCTCCACGTATGAGAATATCCATACTTCAAAGAATGCCCCCTGAGGAGTACACATAATTTTGTTCAACATATGGATCATGTCACTATACTCTTCCTTGAAATCAATGCAAATTAGCTTCTTACGTAACTTAGAGTGATGCTTCTTTGGTTCTTTGACCCAATTGGAATTAACTATATCCATACAAGCTTCTTTTTCCTGATCAAACATTGCTTGTGATTCCTCTTGAGTTTTGTTCAACATTTTGTGATGACAAGGAATGCCAAACACTTCTCTGACTAAATCTTCAGTGAACTATGCCAAATTGATCCTATTAGATGCTTTGATGGATCATGTGTGTGGGTTATATCTTCTAGTGCATTCAATTATCAACTCACTACACTGAACTGTAGGTGGAAAACCAGCTACTTGGTGAAGTCCGCATTTAATCATGTTGACTGCAATAGGCATAGGAATTTCATAATGGGTGTGAAAAATTATTTTCTTCTGTTGGATTATGTTGAATTATTTGAAGTTAGTGTCTGCAACTTTCTTCCATTTAGATGATAGTTGGGATTCTAGATAAAATTCCTTGAGAACCTCTCTAACTTGATTCTTTCTAACTCCTCCAAAATTCTTTCAGGTAAACATTGCACCTGTACAAAGCTTGAAGTTAGAAAATATTCACAAATTGCAAAGAAGGCATTGTGGTTAAGATTTTATGGCTAGAGAGTATTTTAATTAATTTAAAAAAAATTCTAGAATTTGACTAGAAAGGCTGATTGGAAAATTAATTCAAATAAAAGGAAACTTTATCAACAACCCTTGTCATCTTTCAAGAACATTCAGAGAATTTTTAGATAATTAACTAGAATTTTGGAGCCAGAAACTAAAGTTTTTCTACAATTTGAAGATTTAAATTATTTTTCTTCTTCAAATTTTCCACCTATGACCTTGCAACTATATGAGAAATTTGGATTTTCAAGAAAATATTTGACCTTTTGCTCTGGAATCGATCTAATTTGTATCTTAAATGCAAAAAAATGTTGAAGAAGGATGCCTATGGAGCTTGTTGAAAGAAATTCTAACATGTAAATAATAAAAAATAACTCCCAAGCGCCTCCTTTTATAAGAAAAACTTACCTTATTTACTTGGTTCGACCTCTCCTCTTATTGGCTGCTTTGTCACAAACACTAAAAGGAAACTTATCCTCTTCTTGATTTTTCTTAGGCTCCCCCTTTTGCTTGTTGGTGAAGTTTTCAAATAATAATAAAAACTTAAGTTATTATCATTTTTCCTTGCCTTGGAAAATTGACTTTTAAGTGGAATTATTCACTTTGGAACTAGATTTTCTCTTTTTCACCAAGCTGACTCTATGACTTAGTCAATTTATGAGTTTCTCCTTGGAAGTACGCCCCCCAATCAGGAATTTTCACCATTTCAAGTGGATTTCCTACCTTGAAGAGGGTATTTCGATTTGGAATACTTCAACATGGAATTTTTCATATTTTAACTAAATTATCACCATTTTCCTTAGCCAATGTTGTGAATTTCGAGTTGAATTTCCACTTTTAGTCATATTCGCCCAATTGGAATTTGTCCTCATCAAACTAGATTTCATTCTTGGACTTGGGGGAATTTCAAATGGATTTCCTATTATTTTAAGTAAATTTCATTTTTAATAGATTTAAGTTTGAATGGATTTTTCTTCGCAACTGGATTTTCCACCATGGGTGCACTTTAAGTCTTGAAGATGATTTCTCCTTCCTTGGAAAAACTTTATAGCTTTTCTGATTTGATGCCTTTGAAACCCTATCCTTGGCACCTACTAAAAATAGAAGAAAGCAAAACG
Organism: Sequoia sempervirens; assembly: GCA_007258455.2. Taxonomy (NCBI): domain Eukaryota; kingdom Viridiplantae; phylum Streptophyta; class Pinopsida; order Cupressales; family Cupressaceae; genus Sequoia; species Sequoia sempervirens. The sequence goes on along the minus strand of VDFB02263136.1, from coordinate 32,215 downwards.
CAAAAAGAAAAATTTCCAAAAATAGTAAATCCCCAATTGGTCCAAAAGTGCCAAAAATGAATAAGCAAGAAGCAAAAAGAAGAATCCCTAAAAAATAGGAAGTGTCAGACTTCACCCATTGGATAGTCGTTTTTACTGCAACAGCCCTTCTGAGCACTCTTGTGGTGTCAGAAAATTTATTTGACCCCCTGAGCACTGACCTGACCAAGCTAGCCATCTCACATCTTGACAAGTCCTAACTCAAACTCAGATCTTGAATGTGTTAACCTATTCCTGATTTGAAAGAACCCTAAGGAAATTGAAGCTAATGCCAAAACTAATTCTAACACTAAGACTAAAAAGAAGGGGGTCCCCATTTTTAGTGGGGCAATGTGTGATTAGGTCACCACATTTGGCAACTCCACGTGAAGAATGTTCTTGAACATTCCAAAGATAAAGATCTATTCTAAACCCAAAATCTTTGATTAAATACAATTTACTTACCCATAGGTTAAAAGGTGTACCAGAAAGGAAAGGAATCCTAAATTGGATTGAGACACGTTACCTTTCAATCACAAGTGTGTGCATATGCGTTAATTTTTGTCTCATAAGATAATTTTCACTCCTAGAATTGGTTGTAACAGGTTATGTAGTAATCCTTACTTCAAAAGCATCCTGGACATTACCTCATTGCTAGTCAGGCATCCATAGCCCCGACGAGGTTATCGTTCTGATTCTTATGAATATTGCTCCATTTCCAGCTAGGCGTCCATAGCCCCGATGGAGTTATCTGCATGCTCCCATTATCCAAATGCTATTTTTCTTTTTCTCTTTTCAATTTTCTTTTTTTATTTTTTTCGGTACTGCTTCTCTTTTCTCATATTCTTCAATTGGATCATAAGTAGTGAAGCTCATTTGGGTTTAAGAATTGTAGTGGCATTGAAGGACTTAAGATTCTTCACCAGCCATGGCTTCTGCTAAAAGAACACAATGACTTAGAGCAATTCATTATATATGTGTAAAAATATAATGATTTTCAAGACTAAGTGTCAAGACACAATAGATGATTCCTTTTCTACCCAAGTACAAATCCTAACCTAAGGATAAACTAGACAAATTTAATCTCAAATTCCAAGATACCTAACAACCATTTATTAAAGGAATGATCCATACATGGTTTCATGGAAAAATACCAGTGTGTGCTTCAAACATTGTTACCCTTTTGCAAATGTAAATCCTCTTTATTCCAAACTAAGCTAAGCTAAACTAGAAAAGCAAAGCAACTAAACCTAAGCAAACTATACTAAAGGAAACCAAACTAAGACCAAAAAAAGAGAAAACTAAACTGAGAAAGAAAAGACAAGCTAATAAAAATAACTAAACTAAAGAAAATAAACCAAAACACAAAAAAGAAACTGCTCTAACTATGTACAACTAAGTTCCATCAAGGAAATCAGGGCTGGAAGTAGTGTTTTAGGAATTTCCTGTTAATGGGCAACGAGATATCTTCCCCTGTCAAGGTTTTTAACTTGAAAGCATTTTCTCCCAAAATCGATAAGGACCCATCCATAAGTTGTCAAACTTGTCGTGGTATCCTCTTCGGTCATGGGTCTTATCCCAAAAAAGGACTAAATCCAAAATCTTAAATGATTTTACTCTTGCTTGCCGATCAAACCATCTTTTTAGGACACCTTAATGTTTGCAAAAAATTTCCAATGCTTGGTCTCTTTTTTCTTCCAAAAGAAAAAGTTGTGACAATCTGGTTTTAACTCTTTCTTCTTGATCTAGACATTCGTGCATGAATTGTAAAGTTGTAATCCTCAATTGTATGGGAAACAGAGGGTCTTTCTCGTACACCAGATGATAGGTTGATATCCCAAAGGAACTTTTCACTCTTACTATATCGGTCCAAAGAGTGAATCTTAACTATGTATGCTAGTCCCTAGGATTCTTGTCCAACAACTTCTTGATAACTCTCGTGATCCCACAATAGTGGTTTACAATTTTTGGCCAAACTGGACACTGAAATAATGTTTTTTAACTAAATCTTCACTTTTGGGCACCTATAGCGGCTAAACCGTGAGGAATTTGAAGATGATGCAAACTAGAGTTTCATGAAATTTTGTCTATAGATTCTAAATATATTTTTTTCAAAATTTTTGGAATCAGACTGGACTTCTTTTTCAATCTCCCTCAAAAATTAGTTTGTTTCAGAAAACAACATTTTTAAAAAGTGACACTCACTGTATAACACATAAATTTATTTCCATGAAGGATAAAATTTTAGTTCTTTTGAATTTACATTTGTAACTCTGATATCTAGTGCTTCCACTTAGTTAGATAGTTTTTTATTAAATATTTTTTCTTTAATCAAGTTTTGAAGTCAAACCAATTATAATTTAGACATAGAGCGATCGTATAACGCGTAACCTTTTATGTATGTATCGAAATTAAATTTTGTTTTCTTTGTTGGATCAAGAACTTCAATATCTGGTGCACTCATATTTATTAATTTTTTTTTTTATAATCTACTATTTTTCCACATGTGCAAAATAGAGAGCTTTATTTTCAGTGAAAAACCTTCATTCACAAGAAATAAAAAATAAATATAATAATTGAATTAAATTTATTTAAAATTATACTTTTTTTTAAGCTTTTAATAAGGACTACATACTTACAAAAAATAAATTTTAAATGAATTAATTTGATCCCCCAAAAGGTAAATCAAAAGTGGTTTTTTATTAGCATTTTGATAGGTGTAAAGGAGACTCCGTTATAGGTATGGTTTAAAACTAGAGAGGTTCTATCCAAGGGGTTTGATTTAAGGTAGTTTGATCAAACCCTCTTCAATTGGAATGCTTTAAATGGAACTTTTTAAGGCTTAAATCATTATATTTTCTAAAAATATGTGATTTTAGCAAAAATCAGATCCTCCCAGAAATTGTAAACCAGCTTTGTGGGATCACGTATTATTTTTAATATATATTTTTTTCATGGATTTTGCTAATCCATTACCCTAGGGATAGTAATTTGATTAGAATTGAAAAGTGATACCATACTCGAATTCCCAATTAGAAAACTTTAAAGAAGAAAATGCAGAACCATCATCACATACTAGAGCGTAAGGACAACCAAATCTAGTGACAATGTTTTCTTCTAAAAATTTGATCACAATATCAGTTGTGCATAATTTCAAAGCTTGAGCCTCCTACCACCTTGTGCAATAGTCAGTTGCGGTTAGAATATAACTATGTTGCATAGAGGAAGGTGGGTTGATCATACCGACAAAGTCAAGCCCCCACTTCATGAAATGTCTCACTTCAACGATAGGTTGAAGTGTCATAGCTTGGTTCTTCTCTCGTACAACAGTCACTTGGAATGTGTGACAAGTCTTCACATGATCATATGCATCTTTAAATAGTGTAGGCTAATAGTAGCCTGCCATTAGGACTTGGTGTGCTATTTCCAATGCTCCTCTATGACCCATCTTGAATTTGGAATGAAAATGCTTCATTATCTATCTCACTTCCTCCTTTCTAGTGCATCTCAAGTAAACTCCTTCATGGTTCCTTCTATAAAATACTAATTCTTGTAACATGTATCTCTATCTTTTCATTCTTAAGGCCCTCTTTTGTATTGGATTTAGATGACCTAGGCACCTATGGTTAAGAAAAAAGTAGGTTATATCATTGTACCATTCATCCAAAGATACCTCTTGCAATTCATAAATTTTTTCTACCAGTCTCGGCCCTACCACAATGGTTTTTGCTAAGGCTTGGCTACGAACAATATTCATTGGTTGAATTTCTACGTCGAACACCTAAATAATTGTAACCCACTTTCCTCTTCCTTGTCCTAATTCATTTTGCATCAAGAGGGTTTTAACAACTGCATCTGGGACTATTGCAAAGACTTTACTTCTTAAAATGTAATGTCAGAACTTTTTGATCGCCTTGACTAAAGCATACACCTATTTTTATACGTTCAAGTATCTCAATTCCACATCCTTCAATGGTGCACTCCTAAAAGCTAGGGATGTTCATCTTTTTCATCTGTCTTTTGAGTGAGCATTGCAGCGCAAGAATGTTCTGATGCAAAAGAATAGAGGTAAAAGGGTTTTGTGTAGTTAGGACTAACCAAAACAAGAGCATGAATTATTTCTTATTTAATTTCTTCAGAGGCCTTCTTTGTTGGTTCTATCCACTCTATCTTTGCGTCTTTCTTCAACATTTCATTCAAGGTTCTAACTATTTCAGCAAATCCTGTTATGAATTTTCTCACAAAATTAATCTTTTCAAAGAAGGACCTTATCTGCTTTTGACTTGTCGGTAAACTGATCCTTAATATAGCTTCTACCAGATCAAGGTCAATAAGGATTCCCTTTTATTTAATTGCATGGCCTAGTAATTTTCCCTCAGTTACTATGAATATGCACTTCTTTAGGTTCAACAAAATTTAATACCTTATGCATCTTTGAAATATTTTCTTTAGGTCTTCAACATGACTTTCTCTTTTCTTGGAAAACATTGTGAGGTCATCCATATAGACAATGATGCACTTTCCTACGATATCTTTGAAGGTGATATCCATAGCCCTTTCAAACATGGCTCTGACATTTATCAATCCAAATGACATTTTTTTATATGCAAATGTACCCCACTTCATTGTGAATGCAGTCTTGAGCCTATCCTCAGGCTCAACTAGCACCTGATTGTACCCTAAATATCCATCAAGGAAACACATCATCTATGACCAATTTACAATTTGCACTACCTCATCCAATGAGGGCAAAGGGTAATTATCTTTTTTTGAAGCTTTATTAATATTTCAAAAATCTACACATAGCCGTATCTCTCCATTTTTCTTGTGAATTGGTACTAGGTTGGTGACCCATGTCTAATGGCATACTAGAAAGATGATGCCTGCTAATAGTGATTTCTTTACTTCTTGGAAAATAAGGGGCTCCAATAAAGGGTTTACTAGCCTTTGATGTCGCTTGAACAATTTACTACCTATCTTGAGGGGAAATGTATGTGTGATGATGGATGTGTCATAGGTTTTCAGATCCTCATAACTCTAGGTGATAACATCTAAAAACTCTTTTAGGATTTTGATTATTCGTTCCTTTTCTTCAGGTGTGCAAACTTTTCCAATGAGAACATTCTTAACTTAATCTTTCATTCCCAAATTTACCGCTTCATGTTGGTCACCTTCATTCCTCTGGTATTTAATTGCATGGATCTAGTTCTGATCAAAGATCCTTTTGAGTTGTATCATTCCCTTTGGGATGGTATTGGTCTTCAAATCCATTATTCCATCTACATCAAATTCATCTTCCCCTCTTTCTTCTTCTTTTTCGATGACCTATGTGAGGAAAACATCAAAATTTGTTAAGAAATCCAAAATGTGTTCGTCATCATCAAATACTTGTAAATTCATGATGTTGTCAAGAACTGATGGTGTTGATGTGATTTCAACTGTAAACTTCTTCAAAGCATCCATCGCGAGTGGTTCCAATGAGCTCGCTAATTGTGATAATGAATTTGCCACTTTATTTTGGGAGCGATATATGGATTTGATATTGAAAGTGTGAAAACTCTCAATGAGGTCCCAAACCTGATTTATGTATCTTGCCAATCTCTTGTCATGGAAAACATACTTATTTCTTACTTGTTTTACTATAATTTTGGAATCCCCATAAACATGCCAAATTTTGACTCATTTTCAAATTGCATGAATCCATCCATGAACCAAAGATTCATACTCTGCCACATTGTTGGTGCATGGGAATTGTAACCTTAGCACTCCTAGCTAAGTCTCATCTGATGGACTAATCAATTCATAACCAACTCCATTTCCTTTCTTGGACTTTAAACCATCAAACCTCAAAGTCCAAACTTGTTCTCGATCTTGTAATTGCTTAGGGCTAGGTATTTCTTTGTTTTGAACTTCTGAAACTGGATGATCTATTTAAATTTTGTTCTCTTCCTAAATATTTTCTTCTTTTGGTGAAAGCTCTCTATTGGAATCACTACCTTCATCTTGAATTGTCAAATTAAAGTACTCATCTCCTAGAACTTGAAAAACTCTTTCATAAACTTGGTCTAAAGCCATCTTACACATTGTGCAAGAGAATTTTGAGTGAAAAGTATCATGAATCTGACACCAATTGGGTAATAATAAATCTTGTACAAAAGCATGACTTCCCAATTATTTTTCTTGCCTTGTGCTTTGGAGAACAAATCTTCTAAAAAATTTCAAAATGCTTTCATCTTCATCTGGCAATAGTTCATTGTCACTCTCAACAAGAACTTTTGTTGAGTCAAAAATCTCTAGTGAATCTTCTTAGTTGTTTAAGCAATGCAACATCAAGATTTCTTGTGCCTTTGGTCTATATTGACCCTGATTTGTTTCATAAAACAAAAATTCGTTGTTTTCTCCATAGTCAATAATCATTAACTTAAGTCTTGGTGTACTCTCAATTCAAACCTGATTAGGGATACTCCTCCACAGTAACTGTTGTGCCCTTAGCACACACGCCCCGTTCGGAATGGGGACCCTCTTTTCTTTCGCCTTGTTGGGTCATTTTTTGTCGCCGCCTCATTTTGCGTGCCCCACTTTTTGGTGTTCTGAATGGTCAATGCTTTAAAGTCCTACCATAAGTTGACCATGCCTTCCCATTTTAATTTTGTCGTGTTCTGGTGCCTCGCAGAGTCCCTCTGGCAGTTTTCCCCTGCCAACAACCCCAGGCCCTGTCGGCCCTGGCTGTTCGGGCTTCCCTTGCTGGGTTTCCCCATTGCACCTGCCATTCCCAATGACGTTCGACCCGCGTCCTCCTGGACCCCAGGGTCTGAGCTCCTCCTCTCCGTCTATGAACCATTTTAAAATTTGACAACTGTTTAACCATCCGGGCCCCGAATGCCAAAGTTCTGCTCCCGGAGTTTCGGGAGTGTTTCGCCGTTTCTTACGGCAAACCTCTGGTGGAGTCCCACCTTCTGGGTCCCGCACCATATTTTCCATCTGAGGAGTTTCCTCGACATCTTGGCTTGCCTTGGTGTTCCAGGCCCTGGTCTTCTGAAATTCCGTGATTGTTCCGTCGTCTCCAATAGCGGGTCTTTGGCAGAACTCCGCCCACCGGGCCCCGAATCTCTCTCTGCCGCTGCTGACCCAACTAAGCTGAAATCCTTAAGTGGCCACCATCCTGTGCCCCAGTTGTCAGACTCTGGGTCTCCTGCCGCCATTGCCGAGATTCAAATTCACCAATTTTTCTCTCGATGTACCTGCATTTAAGGGGTCATTAATGGTGATTAGGGGTATAAAAGACCCGCTTGAGCCAGTCATTATCACTTGACAGAGTTGCAGTGTGATCAGAGAACCTGCTAGAGGATCCCACCATCTTCGACACCTTCATGCTCATCACTCTCACTGTCACTTCATCGATCGTAGGTGGATCCCACACCTCCCCACATCGATTGTTTGAGGTAGGTCCTCTATTCACCCTCCCACACATTCTTTTTGTGATTTCTAAGGATTTAAATGAACAACAAATGTTAAGAATCCATGGAATTGATAAAAAATGACATCGCGCACAAAACCCATGTGTTGAAAACTTTAGAAACCTTCATGGGTGCCCTCGTCACCAATCCGGAACCTTACCTCACCGCGGTCGTTCTTCACACAGGGAGATCATCCCCTTCAGCCCTGGGACCTGCCTTGGCTATCTGTAATAAAACTATGAACCTTGCCGCCGATGGAAATATACTCCCTTGAGCCCTGGCCAATGGAATTCCTCAATCGAAAGTCACCCTCGATGCCGCAGAATAAAAACAGTGAACTCTTGCCACCTCTCCTAGCTCTAAGGTCCACCCTTCTCCTAGCCGCAGGCATTTCAAAATTGATCGGGCACCCTTCTAGTTTGCGGACCCCGCCCTCCAGAGTTCCTCTCAGTTTCTGCCATGTCTACGTCTGACTTTCTGGCGGAGCTCGAGCATCTGGGCCCCAGGCCTTCATTCTCCGATTGGAGTCTCAGCCGAACTCAGAACATCCTTGTCTCCTTCGGTCTCCAGGTGCCGAGTCTCTGTGCTTCCTTATCCGTCGTCCCAACGAGAGATTCTCACCCACCCCTCCGGGCTCCAAGCTTCGCCCTTCCGTCTGTTGTGCAGTTGAAAACAAGGTTGAACGACGGCCCCCTTTGCCAAGTCCAGTCTTGGCCCCGGCTATCGGCGTAACTTCACACTTCGGCATAACCTTTTGTCGACCCCTTCCCCGGACATCCTTTGGACCTCCAGGCTCTAGACCTCCATTCGCCACTGGAATGTCAAATGAACTCGAAGCGCCCTCATTTCCGCTGGGCTCCGCCACTCGGGAGCCCTATCATCATCCGTCATCCTGGGGGGGAATCCTCACCTGTCCTTTCGCCCATCGGACTCTACCTTCTCATTCGCCGCTGAACCCAGAAAGTAAAATTGAAGTGGCAGACACCTGCGCCGAGCCCGGTCCTACTTCCGGCTATTGGTAGGACATGCAGATCTCACTGGAACTTTAACCCGCCAGACCCTTACTGTCGGGCTGCCCCTTCCAGACTTCCGTTCGATGCTTTCCATCTCAAACAGAGAAAGATGAGTGCCTTCCTAGTCTACCGGACTCGAACAATTAAAGGTGAGTCACAAACTGTTAATCGCCTACGGCTTGCCAAACCCCAGACCCTGGAGTTCCGTCTCTGGAATTTCATTTTCAGCCTACTGTTCAAACTGTCATCTCCAAACAGCTCTCCGGCCCAGGACTTCCGATTCTCCTAAACCTATCCAAATGAGCCCAAATATGAAATCTAACTTTGACCCACATGCTTAATTTCGGTCCTATTCATTACGAACCTCTCAAAGTGCTAAATCTAACCGAAGAGAATCTTTGGGAGCCCTCCACCCCTTTTTCCCTTCCAAACAGCATTCATACCAAGGAAGTCCAGCCCTCCAGGCCCGAACTATTCAAATGCCCTTAATCAAAAGATCAATGATATCAGGAGATAAAAGATTATTTTGTACTTAATAGATGGATTGTTTAAAATGGATGTTATCTTTAGAATTTCAGCTAACATGAATGCTTTTGTGATCTATTATGCTAACTATGCCTTTGCTTGCAGGATATATGGAATCGGGCGTGGGACCTTCAGCAGCACCCGTCGAGAAGGACAAAGGGAAAAAGTCAGGAAAAACTCCTTGGGGGAAAGAGGACAAGGACTAGATGAAGTACTAATTCTAGGGCGAGCCTCTGCACTCAAAAGTCACCACTGATTGGAAGGAGATCACTGATACCAACATAGGCCACATCAATATTGACAAATTCACACAAAGGGTTAGGGTCAATCCAACGACCAAAAATGCAAGGTTGATAAGGCAAAGCGGAATCGAAAAGGCTACTGGATTCCCTCCATCCCTCGTGGCCCCCGAGTTGGTCATGGCTTGTCGAGAGGCATATCAAACCGACACAAGGACAATCGTTGATAAGGAGGGAAACATTCTCATCGATATGTCACCTGAGGGGATCATAGAAACCTTCCATATTCCCACATTTCAAGAAATGGAAGCGCCCAACATAGAAGAATGCCAAGTAGCATGGGATGATAATCCGACAGGATGTAAGAAGCTAATAAATTAGTATTGGCTTAAATAAAAGTGGGGCAGCACTGCGAAGGTTCCTCAAGAACTCTTCCGCATTGACTTCCACGAAGATTACCATGACTTGGTCACCATGTTAAGCAGAGTTATGGGTCTTCCTAAGGCCGCCTAGTTACAGGAATGGATGGTGTACTTCGTTGAGCAGATTCTTTGGGGGAATGAGGATGTCACCACAAAGACTTCATTCTATTGGGGAGATATAATAAGCAACTTCTTCCATGAGAAATTCCTCAACGTGAAGAAGAACTCTAAATTTTATATGACTTCCTATCTTGTCTATTCCTTGGCAGATCGAAGATAGTACAACGGGTTGTTTGTGGCACCCGGTTAGGAGTAGGGGCGAAAACTCAAGGCATATGATAGGTATCTGCAGCTCCAGTACTGAAACTTCAAAAAGGAATACTGTAGAGTAAACGACGCCTCCATTGGCCATATTATCAGGCTGATTGCCGGAGACTTCGAGAGAAGGGTCTCCCATAGTGCCAGGGCACTTTTGAAACAGTATGCCTTCCTCTTCATCCAGTACCCGAAGTTCACGTACATTTGTGCCTAGGGCTTCACTGAAAGACCAAACAGGTTGCCTCGGTACCCCAACGATTAGATCATCCTTCTAGAGCTTTCCTGGCAACTCCAACACATACAGACAATCTTCAGCAACAAGCACATAGCAAGGATTTCTTATCCCATGACTCTAGGCCAAGGCATGTATAGGCTGCAAACTTCCCAGTGTGCTGGTAACTCTGAGAAACAGCTGAAAGATTACCATTTCTACCTACACACTGCTCGCCCGCGGATAGATCTGCATGGCCACATTAGGAAGGCATTAGGACTAGGGTACACCCATCTGCATCACATTGAAGACTTCTGGGGGGATTGCCAGGATGACAAAGAGGTATGGGAAAGGCACTATATGCAAATGACTATGTAGTTTCTAAGGAAGGTGTAGCCTTTCCCCATACCGGACCAGGTTGAGGAAGACGAGAGCACTATAATGCACCCCAGGTACCCTACGGTCGCCAATTTGTCAATACCATCAATTGACTAGGACGAACAGGAGGTCGATGACCTTGACACTATAACCAAGCCAATCTTGGCTCGTACTAAGGAGTGGGTCAATGGGTAGGTGGCTCAATTAAAGCAGCAAGGAGTAATTTTGACATACGAAGGGCTCAAAAGTGAGCCAAGTGCCAAAGAGGATGCCACTGCCACCACTTCTACCGGCATAGTCTCTAGACCCCAAGGTCTATACAAGGAAAGAAATGGGAGGCTCACCCTCCAAAAGGCTCAAACAGGCGGGGAGCGCCACAGAACAGCCCTCCAGCCAGGAGGAGAGGGTGAAGGGTATAGATCAATTGGAACCTCTCTTTGCTCTCCCTGCCCCTACCACTGTGCCACCTACCCTCTGGCTATGGTTGCCATGTCCCCACTGGTAGTGGACATTTTTGTCCATCTCACCCCTTCGCCTCTAGCCGAGTCTATAATAATTGTCGACTCCTCTTCTGCCATGACCTCGCCCCCTTCCTCCACTGCCATGTCACCAACCATATCACTCCATCTAGCAACTGTGACAACACCTATTCCCATTTCCACCATGTCTGAGGCTCTCTCAAAGCATATACAGAATCTTCCCCCTGAGCTATCCCAGATCCTAATGGATCCCGATCTTCAAGTGGCCCTTACACAAGCCCTCGCTACTGCTCAGCCTTCACAACCGCCGACAGGGCCGTCGGCTATGGAAGCCACCATGCTAATCTCTAAGGAGTGGGAGGAACAAGAACGAGAGGCCTCAGGGGCCTATGAGGAGGAGGCTAATGAATATCACGAGCACCTGGAATATGAGCACCGAGTAATTGACAAGGTGTCTTATGAGAAAGAGGGAACTGGTTCCTTGGAGAGTGGGGACGAGGAAGGTAGCCCTGGTGGTAGGGTAATCGTGTAGGCCTTTGACAATGACATTGAAGAAGAATTGGCCCGGCAGCCAAAGGACACTAAATTAGAGGAAGAAAGGCCGCCCCTTGAAGAAGAAGAGCAACATCAAGAAGACAAAGTTGGGGGTGGGACCCAAACTGTTGAGAGCCTCTAAGTCAGGCAATTAGTAGAACATGTGCATGAGATTGAACATGCCGAGGAAAAGAAAGAGGAGGAGATGGAAAAGAAAGGAAGTCCCATTAAACAATTGTCCACTGTGCTTCCTATTAAACGCTTCGTGTTCATCCAAGATTCCAATGAGGAGGATGGAGATGCTGCCACGCAGAAAGAAAAGTCCCCAGAGGAAAAGGGAGCAGAAATCTTGGCCTTGACCGAGAAGGGTGAGGGTGGCCATGATTCACCTAAGGGGAAATCTGTTGTGCCTGAATGGTTAGAGAGGCAGCTCGAAAGAAAAACCCCTATATTAAAAGACCCAAGAGTGAGATTAGAGGCCATCTTGGCTAGGGCTCAAATCACGACAAAGAAGGAGAAGAAGCCCAAAGTCTGATCCAGGGTGACGATGGATGCGTCTAGGTCTCGAGCAGCACAAATAGCAACTCCTGTGATTGGCCAAGCTGGGGTAAGTTACAACATCTCCACCATCGACTTGGGGACCACCACTAGAGAGTAGAAAGTTGGGCACCTTGAGGAGTCAGTGGCTATGGTGGTGCATTTGATAAAATAGGATAAGATCTCGAAGGATGAGCTCAAGGCACAGGTCGCAGCCTTAACAGATTACATACAACAATGGTCTTCAATGGACGACCTGCCTACCACATCCACAGTCGCACCCCAGCTGCCATCTAAGGAGCAAATTGATAAGATGGAAAGAAGGAAGAATTTAGAAAAAACCACAGAGGACTGGTTCTGACAAGTCTCATATGTTGGAAACATGGGAATTAGCTGGGCTGTGCGAACAGCCAACAAGTTCTTAGATCTGCTGCAATCTCTAGAGGGCATGAGGAAGCTCTGCACCGACTTCCCTATAACCTACGACTCCACCTTTCCAAGGATTGAAGCTATCATTTGGATGCTAGAAGCCACGTGGGAAAAGGAGCTTGCATTTAAGAAAGACGATCACTGGCTAATGGATGTATGGAGATGAGACTTTGACAACCGGAGGGAAAGACTGGAACAAATCATGAGCAAGGTGGATCTGGACATTGAATGGATCAAGGAAATTAGGGCAGAGTGAGCTCGTTATCTCAAGCTGATGACGGACTACGACATGCCCACAGTGCAAATGGATCCGAAAAAGATAAAGCCCTACTTCCAGGAGAAGATGAAGGACAGGATGGTTGGTGAAATCACAGTAAAATTCATGAGTTTTACTGCCCATGCCTTCGATCAATCAGATTTGTTCAGGGACCAAGGCACGAAGTATGATGAGGATTGGAAGAGGCTAGAAGATAACGCAAAATAATGGAGCTACCAGGTGTTGCGATATGAAATCATTGAAATAGACAAGCTCCAGGCAGTCATCCTCAAGTTCATAGAATACACAGCTTCTAAGAGGCAGGAGGACAGCCCCACCAAAGATGAAGAACTCCCTGAAGAGTAGCTATAGTGAAACAGCAATTAGCTACAAGACAAATTTGCTACAGTGTTGTCACTAGATGACAAAACAGGGAAAATGACAAAATATAATTTTGAATTGTGATATATTGGGGGTAGGTGAAACCCTATTTTGTAATGAATCATGGCCACACAATATGAATTGATCTTGGCCATTCATTAGATCTTTTGGGCACTATAAATAGAGCTCTTCTCTCATTTGCAAAGAGAGTTGAGTTGTTGTAAAGGCATGCTGCATAAATTTATAAAGAAAAGGACATTGACTCGGTGTATTTTTTGAGTTTCTCACATGTTGCTTGATTCAATCTCCATTGTTAGATGTTGAACTTAGGTTTTATTGCTGTTCTAGTTAATTATTTCCTTGCTTTGGTAGATTTTAGGAATTCTATCCTGTGATCATGAAAATTCTTGTTGTGTTGATAACTTCTTAGTCCATACTTTTTGCTATTTGCTGATGGTAGATAGTTGTGTAAAGTTAGCCTGGACTTGAATTCGAAGCTGCTCCAAAACTTTCATCTTTATTCATGCATGCATATGGTGAATGATAGATGAAAATTTTGCAGACCTTAGAAGATAGCACAAATTCCATGAGACTGCGAGATTTCTGGTTAAGTGGAATATTGTTTCAAGAAGCTATCCATTGCAGGAACTCCATCACCACTGTCCACAATTAGTTGCAGATCCAGGAACCTTCTCTCTTCCCTGCCCTTTTTTCATTTTTATTTAATGAGTAACCTATACTAAGGTTCATTGCACATTGTAAAGCTAAATCCAATGATGAATATGGAGTTTACGAATGTTGTTTGAACCTATAGCAGAATGCACAATAACTTCCCTATCTTAAAAACTCCACTTGGAGATCCAACTTCCCACGCTTTGTATTACCTACGTAAATCTGCCTTGTGATTCCAGCAAATCACATCAAACAACTGAGATATTCCAAGCACTGTCAAGACTTGACATTAGAGACCTTGGGATAGTGTTCTGCAATCTGATTGTGGAAGATTGTCTTTCAAGAGAGGTAGTGCATCTACGCATTACCTGTGTTGAGAAGTGCATAAAAAACACATCAACAGTAACCACATGTGTGAAATGTCAGTGGCGAAGTAACCATTCAACCTAAGGGTCTAGTCTTTTCCAAAAACCATTCCATATCCATCTAGGATATCAACTACAAAAATGTCGATGAACTGTTGAATCCTTGTATCAGATGATAATTGCATATCGATATTGTTTAATTCTCCTACAACTAGGACCTCTGTTTTATCTACCTATGTTACTTTCTTGTTTTTCTTTGTAGGAGTCAAACCCAATTTGTGGCATATAGCTAGAGGCATTACATTACTATATGCTCCTAAATCGATTAGGCAATTATGTAGGAGCTTATTGAAAATACGAAGAGAAAGGGGAAAGGACCTGGTTCATCTTTTCCTTGATAAAATATTACAAGGCTTCCTTTTTGTAGACCTGCTTCTATCTCCTTTTCTTTTATCTTACTATTCTTCTCAACTTGTGGAATTTCTACATCTTTTGTCAAAAAAATTGTCTTACTTTCCCTTGAACTTTGACATACTCAAGCTCAATTTTAATTCTCTTCGAATTGGGCATTTTATTACTTTATTTTGCTTCATAGATACCTCAGGTTGCTTTGAAATTCTGAGAGCCTTGAGAAACATTCACTAACTATGATTTTTCTTAAATAAGTTGTGATTGTTCATTTTGAACAAAATTACGTTATGTGTGGTATTTGCAGTCTTCTAAACTATGTTGGTTGAATCTTGCATTGTATCTTTCAAGCTATCAAGAAATGTGTACCTCATCTCTAGTACTTTCATTAATTCAAACAATGACATGCTTACCTTGATTTTCTTCACTTCTTTTGTCACATATTGACTAGTCTCTTTAATTCATCTTTAGGAGGAGTAGAACTACTAGTAGAACTACCAGCGTTATCACCTTGTCTGTATTGTGGAGTATCTCTTGGAAAAGGTGGATTATTGCTTGCATTCAGGTGAAGTGGAGTCTGAAAATTGTGTGGAGGAATGGATGAAGTCAAAGGCTCTTGATTCTTTCTTTAATAGACCTTTGGCAGGTTGTTCCCTATCTGTTGAAATGCTTGTACCTCTTTTATACCTTCTACCAATACACTGTTGTTTAACGGTGGAAAATAGTAATTTCTTATGTCTTCAATTGGTCCATTAGCAACTATAGGTGGGCACATAAGAGGTGGCACCTCCACTGGGCCATTAGCCGATGCTGGTGGAATCTCCCAAATTTATTAGGTGCTTGATACTCTTCAAAAAAAATTGGAAATGTGAAGTCCTCCAAGACTACAGCTTGATCATACTTCACTACAAGGACAATAGCAGTAGATGGGTCATCCGGTGTTTCATTTTGTATCTCTCTTTGGAAGATATCGGCTACGAGTTAAAATTATCTACATTGTGTCTTAGAATGTTGATTAGTGTTGTGCAATTGACACCATCCCGACAAGGCTAATTTAGTTAGGAGTACATTTTATGTTGGTTGATTCTCTCGAGTTGGATTTTTTAGTGGTGACGACACATTTCCATTATTTGGTCCTATATTCCATGATCTCTTTTGATACCCTTGATTATTACCACGGTAGCCTTGAGCATTGTTTTGATAAGTTTGATTACTTGGTTGACCTTTGTAATTTTGATAATTGCCTTGGTATCCTTGTGGATTCCTTTGCATGTTTTGAAATTGATTGTTCTGATTTCTCAAATGAGTTACCTTATTAGACAGATTCTTTACTTGTTCAATCAATCCTTTCATCTCTTCCTTTTCTTCTTGTGTCCTTGTAGATGTTGTTGTATTTTGCAAATACATTGGATATGAAGGTTGTGCTTGAGAAATGGGAACTCCTAGGTGAATTACCAATTGATTATTGGGAGGTGGAATAGGGTTCATTACTGGTGTGTGATGTGCCAATGCTTGATTGATCCCCTCTATCTGGTTTGGCATAGCAACATACCCTAGCTGGTTGAGCAGTCCAACAACATTCATACCCAAATCAGAACTAACCTTGATCGCTTTTGCATATGCTCCCTTGAGATCAGTTGGAACTTGGTTGGCTCTTCTTACAAACATAGATGTAAGACTATCCAAGACGGCATAACAAACTGGTAATGTTGCAACATCATTCAAGTTGTATGAATCACGTAACCTTGTATATTCCTTATGAAACCTGTTGTTGATGGCACTGATGGGTTCATGCTCTTGTATTTTCACTTCAACAAATTATCTGTAAAGTTTAGCTGGGGTAGTTAGCAATATGAATTTTTCCAAGAAAACTTCCTTTAATTGTTGCTATGTTCAAACTGAATTCATTGGTAAGCTCACATACCAATAATATGCTTCTTCCCTTAGAGAATATGGGAATAATCGACATGCCACATCTTCATGTTGCATCTCCCTATTTTGGAGAGTATCTTCAAAAAACATTATGTGTTCATCAACTATCTGATTAACATCACCGACTTGGAACTTAGAGAAAAATTTCTTTAGATTCTTTGGAATGTCATGATAATCAGCAAATGTAGTGAGGTGACACATTTTGAGGGTGCCATGCCATTGGAACGTTTGGTTTATTTATTTGAATCAGTTGAATTGATTGTGAAAATATTGGAACTTGTTGATGAGTAGTGCTTGGGATTGGAATCTGTAGTGATGGAGTTTGGAATAAACAAAAAATATCTTCTCCACTTGGTACCTCTTCACTGGGTGAAACTACTTCTTCACTATGGTCAACTGCATTGGATGTTCCTTTTCATGATGCTTTTGTATTATTCCTCTATCTATTTCTGTAAGGTGATAGCTCTACAAATTCTTTGAAAGATCTTGGATTTGATAGAGTAACTCCTCATAATTTTTCTGGTGAGAAAGAACCAATTCTATCCAATGTGTCTTCCTTCAATTTTGTTGAGGATGTATAGGAGCTATTTCAAGAGTGGGTTGATTTACTTGTTCACTAGCTTGTGAGTTCTATTGTCATTCAAGGGCTTCAAACCTTTTTATAACACAATTTATTCAGGTAGCATCTTTAATACGTTGGACTTTTTCTTCTTCTTCTTCTTCAAGGATAAAGCACATCTGAAACTAATCAGGGGCGTTTCTTCTTACTTTCCATGCTAGGCTATACAATTCAGTGATAACGTCTTCTTTATCATCATGAAAACCCAAGTTTTGTTGTAGTACTAGATTAGGATCTTGGTCTAGGTTAGGAACGTTGCTTAGAAGCACCATTCTTCATTATATTAGCAATACTTGAATTTATCGCAGATGGGTCAATGGCGACTGATTGATAGTTTTGAAAGATCATTCTATCTCATCAAAAGCTTTCTTCAGACAGTCAATTCTCTATTTTATTATATCCCTTTGAATTGCTTCTTCAAATTTTTGTCCCTTTTCTTCCTCTCTAACAAGAACAAGTCTTGCTCATCCGAATTGAGTGTGGTATTTTTGTGATTGCCAAGCTAGTGAGTACAATTGATCAATAATGTTTGTCTATCCTTGTTCTGGTTGTTCAAAGGACATGTTAAAAGGAAAATCATGTGGTAACACCATACTTCATCATGTCTAGTACCTTAACTTGTAAGTGATTCATTGTTGATTTGTGGGGACCCTCCTTCTAGCACCAATTTATGTTAATGCAGGTTTTGTGACCTCAAACAACATTAGAATAAAATACCCAATAGAATATCCTATTCTCTCTTGATCAAGGACTCCAATGTGCTAAGCTAAGTGTTCACAAAGTAGACTCCAAGGTTCGTGATGCATATAGGATAGTCTCAATTGGTTTGATTTGTTTTGTTGGTATTTCAAGGGGGACTTACGCTCATTGCTATCACTTTGGACATTGAATGTTATGGATGATGAATGGTCAAGTTCTATTACTGCCAATCTTTAAAAAAAAGATAAAAAAGGATGAGGGTTTAGGGACTAGACTAATTCTAAACTACTCCTGTGAGCTCAAGAGACAAGTGTTGAATGGAAAAATTCAAACCTATCTTTGCTTTGCCAAGTACAATCACTACAACTAGAAAAAGATGGTGCAATATTCAAAGGGATTTTTGAATGGTATCATATTACTCAAGATCATCATCAATTCAAACAATGAATAAAAGTAATAAAACTCAAATTTACTAATTCAAAAGTTTAGACTAACCTTGCACATCAAATTGAAAATCATTCAATTGAAGAACGTATGAACTAATTATACCATTATCAAAACTATCAATATTTCATTCATTTAAAATTGTTGAAAGCAAATCTATTTTATTGAAGAAATATGAAACCATGCAAGCTTTAAAATTAAAAAATTCTCAATAATGAACCCAATTATTATTTTGAATAGCACTCTTAGCAACAATTTCACAAGTCTCCATGAATAAATGAAATAAGTGATGTTTATATAGGCACCCCAATTACAAAGCAATGACCCAGATTGATTTGAGATCAATGGCCAAGATTATTTCTAGAAACCCTAACCCTAAAAAGCATAACTAACTCCCTGGACACATGGAACACATAGCATGAACCACTTGGAGCATGGAAAATGGTGAGACCTTGCAAGCTAATCAAGTAAGTGAGAATCCAAAATGCAATTCCCCTTCGCTTGCTCTTTCGCTGCAAATGAAAAAAACTTTTTCATCACCAAGTCGAGTTCCTCCATTGATATGTTTGGCATAGTATCCAGTTGTACTCCAATTACATCCAAGGCTTCAATGCACTGAGTAAAAGTGTTCTCCAACCTACCTTCTTGCTTCTGAAAATTGTACATAAAGGTCAAGAGGGATGGAATATCATCTAGCTGGTTTTCTTTAATAATCTCCATATCTTTGAAGTAAACATTTCTCGCACTTTCTTTCAAAGCTTCCAAATCCAAACCACTTGTATCATGAGTCTCCTGCCTTGCCAATCCTTCAAGTGATGTGAGGATTCTAAGTTGTATTTTTCCAAGAGAATTTTGCATAACAACATAGTCTTCTTTCATCTCATCATATATATTTTACTTTGCTAACAAAGAACAACACCATCTATTGAAGTCATATGAGGCTCTATTATCAATAACACCTTCCTAGACCAACACTTACATGGATATTTCATTTTAAGCCTTCAAGCGAGGTATCACCTTGTCCTCTATGTACTGGAAATCCTCACAGCTTTCTTCTATCTGGTGAATCCCAGTTACAAGAAAACTAAGTTTTCATAAGTTTGAGCACATCTCTCTAGGAATTTCTCTACTTGCCTCAAGATATTGCTGACCATCTTCAGGTTGCTTGGCTTGTAATTCTCATTGCCTCAAGGGTGTCAACAGATGCCTAAGGAAGGGAAGATGATGGAATAAAAGCTTCATTATCTTGGCGTAGTAGGGTTATTATTTGTTGAATGAACTCTACCAATCTCAATTTCTCTAGATCTAATCTTTCTTTCTTTTCCTTTGTTTTATCATATTTTTCCTTGATGGCCCTTGAAGTGTCTACTAGCTCATGAAAGTACTGTTCTATCATGGTTGGTCCAACTTCCAATGTTGTAACTTCATAATCCATAGGGGTAATATGGTCCCTAGGCTTATCAACCTTCGGAACTGCTACTTGTAAGATCCTGGATCTTGTACCATCTCTAATAGTTTGAGAATACTTTTTAGGCTTCTTTAGTGTCTTAGTTTTACAAATCCTTTCCAAGAAGTCTTGCATTCTTTGAATTGGTTCAATTTCATCCAATGGCTTGGGTTTCTTCATCAAACTTTCAGTCAACCAATCTAGTATAATAGATAATTCCATCCCATCTTCTAGTTGAATATCATCATTAATCCCTTTTAGGGCAGAAATGATCTCATAACCTGATTCTTCATTGGTTTCTAGGATCTCGGTACCTCCCACATCTTGAATCATAAGTGTATCATCTTCTTCCAAACACTTGTTGAAGGTTTTCTCTTGAATAATCTCCAGTTGTTGTATCTCTTAAAAAATTTCTTCTTGTTCATGATCTGGTTCATATTCAGCAAAAGATACCTCTATCATTATCCTGATAGATGGCATACTTGAAGATGATGGGTTCTGATTAACTCTCTACTTCTTAATCTCTGACTCTTCACTTGCTACCTCTTTTGCCTTTGCTTGAAGACCTTCATTCATTCCTTTCCTATTACTTGAACCCAAAATTTCATCATGACCTTCTCTTCTTTCAAATTCAACTGCTTCTCCTTGACATTCTTCATTGCTTAGCTTGGCATAGGTAAGGGAGACACCTTCTTTTCTCAGTCTACTAATTTGGTGATCTACCCATTCCCTAGAATTAGCTATAATATGCTTCATCAATACATTCAAATTTGTCAACTTAGGATGTGTCCAATTTGGAAATAAGATAGGCTTATTATTTTCTTTTTCAAATTGAGGATGTACATATTCTCCATTGTCATTTACCTGGTCAGGAACAGGGAATAAGTCGCACTTCTTCACAAGGTCTACTAGAATTCTAGTCCACATCTTCTTTCTAACTCCCTATTCATCCATCAAGTTAGACCAATAGTATTTTATTTGCATAACATGAAGTGACTTCTTCCCGTGAACTCTCAAGTATGGATAAGAATCTGACCTTGGTTTATACGTACCCAATTTATAAAATTGCAATTCTGATTTTGTTGTCTTGGATGCTTTCAATGAAGGGAAAACTTCCAACATTTTCCAAATCACAATAGGAAAATTCACTTCTTGTTTATTATTTTTCTCTTGAATGGAATCCAAGTGAACCAACTGTCTTTCAATTTCAAGCATGACCATCTTATCTGTCAAGTATGGTGGGAGTTTATATGGAGCATCTACAAATCCATGGATCCTTAGATATGTAAAGGTTGGAAACTAAATGAACCATGATCCAAATTTTTCAAGCAATGCCATAGCCTCCTTGGAAAACCTCTTTTGGATTCCTCCTTGAAGTAAGTAAGTAATATACATGAGAAATGAATCATTGGTTATTTTGTAATTGTCTTCAATGTAGTACAACCATAGCTTTGGGTAATAGTCATATGCTTTGAACTAGTTACTCTAAGGTCCTACTTATCCTTTGCAGATTAGTCATCTATATTTCATAAACTGGCCTAAGATGTAGACTATGTAAGAACTCATGTAGAAATTCTTGGTCTTCTCCAAATTTCTTAACTGGATATCAGTATTGTCCCTTATCAGTTGATCCCAGTTTATCATTTCCATTCCCAACACAATTTCCTCAATGTATGAGAACATCCATACTTAAAATAACACACCCTAAGGAATACCCATAATTGTATTCATCATATGGATCATGTCACTATACTCTTCCTTGAAAGCAATGGAAATTAGCCTCTTACGTAACTTAGAGTGATGCTTCTTCATTTCTTTGACCCAATGGAATTAACTGTATCCATACAAGCTTCATTTTCCTGATCAAATATTGCTTGTGATTCCTCTTGAGTTTTGTTCAACATTTTGTGACGACGATGAATTCCAAACACTTCTCTGACTAAATTTTTAATGAAATATGCCAAAGTGATCCTGTTAGATGCTTTGATGGATCGTGTTTGTGGGTTAAATCTTCTATCTTATTCAACTATTGGCTCACTACACTGAACTGCAAGTGGAAAACCAGTTGCTTGGTGAAGTCCACATTTAATCATGTTGACTACAATAGGTGTAGGCATTTCATGTTGGGTGCCAAACATCCTTTTCTTGTGTTGGATTACATTTAATTGTTCGAAGTTAGTGTTTGCAACTTTCTTCCATTTAGATGATAGTTGGGATTCTGGATAAAATTCCTTGAGAACTTCTCTAACTTGATCCTTTCTAACTCATCCTCTAATATTGTTTGAGGTAAACATTGCACCTGTCTGAAGCTTGATGTTAGAAAATATTCACAAATTGCAAGGAAGGTGTTGTGCTAAATATTTTATGGCTGGAGAGTATTTTAATTAATTTAAAATAAAATCTAGAATTTGACTACAAAGGCTGATTGGAAATAAATTCAAATAAAATGAAATTTTATCAACAACCCTTGTCACCTTTCAAGAACATTCAGAGAATTTTTAAATAATTTACTAGAATTTTGGAGCCAGAAACTAAATTTTTTCTCCAAGTTGAAGTTTTAAATTCTTTTTCTTCTTCAAATTCACCACCTATGACACTGCAATTGTAT
Organism: Sequoia sempervirens; assembly: GCA_007258455.2. Classification (NCBI taxonomy): domain Eukaryota; kingdom Viridiplantae; phylum Streptophyta; class Pinopsida; order Cupressales; family Cupressaceae; genus Sequoia; species Sequoia sempervirens. Next base: position 9,824 of record VDFB02263136.1, on the reverse strand, counting down.
GAGAAATCTAGATTTTGAAGAAAATATTTGACCTTTTGCTCAGGATTCAATCTAATTTGCAGCTTATGCAAAAAAATGTTGAAGAAGGATGCCTATGCAGCTTGAAAAAAGATATTCTAACATGTAAATAATAAAAAATAACTCCCAAGCGCCTTCTTTTATAAGAAAAACCTACCTTATTTACTTGGTTTGAACTCTCCTCTTATTGGCCACTTTGTCACAAACACAAAAAGAAATATTATCCTGTTCTTAATTTTTCTTTGGCTCCCCCTTTTGTTTGTTGGTGAAGTTTTCAAATAATAATAAAAACTTAAGTTATTATCATTTTTCCTTGCCTAGGAAAATCGACTTTTAAATGGAATTATTCACTTTAGAACTAGATTTTCTCTTTTTCACCAAGGTGACTCTATGACTTAGTCAATTTTATGAGTTTCTCCTTGGAAGTACACCCCCCAACTAGCATTTTCACCATTTCAGGTGGATTTCTTACCTTGAAGAGGGTATTTCGATTTGGAATACTTCAACATGGAATTTTTGATATTTTAACTAAATTTTCACCATTTTCCTTAGCCAATTTTGTGAATTTCGAGTTGAATTTCCACTTTTAGACATATTCAGCCAACTGGAATTTTTCCTCATCAAACTGGATTTCATTCTTGGACTTGGGCGAATTTCAACTGGATTTTGTGTTATGTTAAGTGGATTTCATTTTTGATGGATTTTATTTTGAATGGATTTTTCTTTGCAACTAGATTTCTCAAGGATTCAACTGTGTTTCTCACCATGGGCACACTTTAAGTCTTGAATATAATTTCTCCTTGCATGGGTGAACTTTAAAAGTTTTCTTCTTTGACATCTTTGAAACCCTAACCCTGACACCTCCTAAAATAGAAATTACTAAACAAAAAATTAAAAAAGCAAAAGCAAAGCAAAAGTGCATTATTTCTAAAAAAATAGTAATCCCTGACAGGCCAAAAGTGCAAAAATGAAAAATGAAAAGCAAAAGTAGAATCCCTAAATAGGAAGTGTCGAATCTCACTTCATTGATTTCAAATTCTTTCTAATCGCGAATGTTCTTCTCGAAGCACTCCTCATGGCATCGGCTTCCATTTGACTCCCCTGGGCACCGAATTCTTCAATTGCCAACCATCTCTACATCTTGATATAGGTCTTAACTCAAACTCGTGATCTTGGAAAGTGTCAACCCATTCCCGCTTTGAAAGAAGCCTTCCAATGCGAAATTGAAGCGCTTAATGCCATAACTAACTCTAACACTACCACCTCAAAAGCGTGAGGGGCTCCACTCTGTGGTGGGCGCATGTGTGATTCACTGGGCCAACATGACTTCCATGTGAAGAATGTTCTCAACATTCCAAAGATAAAGACTTATTATGAACCTTTTAAAAATATTTGATTAAATCAAACTAACTTACCCATAGGTTAAAAGGTGTACTCAGAAAGGAAAGGAATCCTAAATTGGATCGAGACACTTTTCCTTTCAATCACAAGTGTGTGCAAATGTGTTTATTTCCACCTCATAAGATCATTGGAACTCCTAGAATTGGTTGTAACGGGTTACATAGTAATCCTTACTTCAAAAGCATCCTGGACATTGCCCTCGCCACTTCAGTCGCATCTACAGTTCCCTCACGAGTTATCATTGTAAATTATTATGAATATTTCTCTATTTCTAGCTAGGCATGCATAGCCTTTGATGGAGGTTATCCATTACGTTCCCATTAGCCAAATGTTATTTTCCCTTTCATTCCCCTTTTAAATATTTTTCCTGTATTTCTTTGCATCACTTTTCTCTATATTCCTTCAATTGGTCTTTACACCTCGTAAGCCCATTTGTCTCAAGAATTGTTCAATGGTACCCAGCTGTGACTTAATATTTTTCTAATTACAACTACTGTACTTCTCCTAAAAGAACATAATGACTTAGAGCAATTGATTATATATGTGTAAAAATATAATGATTTTCAAGACTAAGTGTCAAGACACAATAGATGATTCCTTTTCTACCCAAGTACAAATCATAACCTAAGGAGAAACTAGAAAAATTTAATCTCAGATTCCAAGATCCCTAACAACTATTTATCAAAGGAATGATCCATACATTGTTTCATGGAAAAAGACCAGTGTGTGCTTGAAACATTGTTACCCTTTTGCAAATGTAAATCCCTTTATTCCAAAGTAAGCTAAGCTAAACTAGAAAAGAAAAGCAACTAAATCTAAGCAAACTATACTAAAGGAAACCAAACTAAGACTAAAAAAAAAAGAAAACTAAACTAAGAAAGCAAAGAAAACAAGCTAATAAAAACAACTAAAATAAAGAAAATAAACCAAAACCCAAAAAGGAAACTACTCTAACTATGTACAATGAAGTCCCATCAAGGAACTTAGGTCTGGAAGTAGTGTTTAAGGGATTGCCTGTCAATAAATAGCCTTACAAAGACATCCTCTTCTTGAACTCCTTGGATTCTTCTCATTGTGGTCATAGCCAAAACATGTTCTTCTGGAGCTTGAGTGTCACTACTGGAGAATTTGAGGAATATTTTCCTTGAGTCATGTGGTAGGTCATTACATTGTGATAGGGTGAAAGTTCCAACACAGTTACCCCATGGAATGGAAGCCATTGATATTCAAAGTTGACAACTCCTAGCAGAGTAAAGAAAGGTACCCCTATGTTATTGCCTAGGTGGTGGTTGCACCAGAGGGTGATTTTGTGGTTGATTAGTGTGTTGATTCAGATGTTGATTTAGAAGCTAATTTGTGTATAGATTAGGATGGTGAGGTGGGTTATCATAATACTCAAAGATCAACCTGGGGGGACATTCAATCATTGGTCCAGATGGACGTCTATCCTATTCTTCATCTAATAAAAAATTAACTTGCATATAATCTACTAAAATCCTTCTATACATCAAAGAGAGCATATTTAATTGTGACATGATATCCTATTGCTCTGCCTAAATCCAATCCAAGTCAGGTTGAAGTACAGTAAACACATCATTATGGGGAAGTATCATCTTACTACATGGCACGATGGAAACTTATCATAAACTACAATATCCTCAATGAAGTCACCAAAAATTGGTTAGCGAATGAAGTTCCCTTTGATAAATATGTGTAAATTAAACACTCTCTTGCCCAATATGCACTGTGACCAAATTGCTAACAAATCTAGAAATGTCATAATTTCATTTTTTACTTTCCTCTAAATTTAGAGGTACAACTCCCTCGCATCATTTAATAGATGAGAAATGTGCTTTTAACCAGAAAGCAATAAAGGTGACAAACATCAACCCATAAAACTGCTACTAATGTGAAGTGAACTCTAAATGATCATTAATCAATTAGCACACAGACTAGAATGAATAATGACAGATGTGAATGAAAAAGTGAAACTTCATAATTTCAATAAATGAAATAAATGCAGTCAAATAGATTTCACATAGAAAATATATTCCAATTACACACATGACTCACAAGTTACTACAATCCACATTACCTTCAACTCACAACTCATAGATCATGAGTTATTGCAATCATAAATAAATTTAGAACTGAATAAAAAATGTTCCTCCATCAATTACAACACAATGTACTCTTCAGGAATCGAACCCTCATTATATTGTTCTCTACTTAGATATAGGGGTCTTTCCCCTTCTTGATAGTTACTAATCAGTTGCAAAATGTGGTAATGCTTTCTTGCTACTTAATTGTCATCTTGAAAACCAATAAATAAGAAATAATGAATACCTGAAATGATTACATCGCTAATAATAATACTTCAAGAAATTTTCAAGCATTTCTTGATTTAACTCATGCCATGTGGCCATCAATTCTTGAGTGATTTGCATGCTTCACATACTAAGCATTAAATAACTATCACAGAGGTGCAATGGAGATGCACGTGCAAGTTGTTCAATCGAAAGATCAACTAAGAATATAAAATAAATCTTGGTCATATCAACAATTATTTTCGATCACATAGCCATCCTATCACCTTGATTATCTTCAACTCAAATGTCTTGCCGTCCTTCTATAAATTCAACAGACACCACCACACTTTGCCAACCTGAAGTTTCAAACATGGTGAGTGGTCATAGAGATGGAGTTTCTATGAATGACTTCATTTTCATTGAGGATATCGAGTACAACCCCCGTTTTAAGCATTTATGTGACCAGTTGAAAGAATTTTTCATTATCAAGAGCGAAATTGAAGAGGAGGTGTTTTGCAGCATACTAGGAGAGGTGTTTATGAACCAATTGCATGTGCACAATGCCACTCTCCTAGAGCATTTTCTGTACACTGTTATTCTCACCTCCAAGCATTGTGATTATGGAATGAGAGTAGCGGAGTGCCTAGTTCAGCCTAAGTTTCTCCACCGAGTCAATGTAGCCATTGCTGGTTTGAACAAATACCCATGAAGTAGACTAGTGGGCGACGCTATCTGCATTGTGACTGCGACCCAAAATGTAGCCAATAAAGAAGCAATGACCCTTCTCCATGGAGGTTTGGTGAGGAATAACATGGGGCTGTTTTCCCAATTCCTACAATCTCATGAGAACCTACTATCACTGGCCCAGATAGAGCATGTCTAGGTGGTGGTGGAAGAAATTTGTGTGCTTATTTTTTCCCTTTGTGCTAAAGAAATGATCATTTTGATATTATCCAACTTTTTTTTGTAATCAAACAATGAATTGTGTATCGCCATCAATGTATATATATAATTAAAATATAGTGTTTTATAATTCTGGTGTCACCTCTCTTTTTATGAGCAATTTTGTCTTAGATTTTGGTTTCATTTGTTGTATCTAGATGGAATTTATTATTCATTTCCAGATCAATGAGCTTGCTATTCAAAACTAGAATGCACCATAATAAAATAATTAATGTACTATGGTTTATTTAATTTCCTTTGAAAATGTACTTGGGTGGTAATATGGGAAGTTAAAAAATCTAAACAAATCATCGTTGATAGTTTTAGAAACCACTTAAACTCCCGCCCAAGCTTGAAATACTTCAAAACTTATCACCGGTAGTCTTTTTAACAAGTTCATGATTCTTGAGTATGAACCACCAACCTTTCAAAATAAATACTTAGAGTATTTGGGAAGTTACGCTAATGCCCTAAAACACCACCCTTGAGAAAACAAAGAAGTAAATGACGAAGGGCAGTAAGATGGGATGTTAGGTGAACTTGTGAAAACACTACCCAAGTTAGCGATACTTAATAAAACACTGCCTGACTTAAGACTTACCAAAATTTTGACATGGGGATGTCAATTTTAAGAGAGATCAAATTGAAATCTAGATAACAAGAACAAAGAAGGCGGATCAAGCCTCGACTATCCAGTGTGATGTGGAACACATCTCAATTGCTTTTTCCTAAGGAATGGGGTGGATCAAGCCTTAACTATTTAAGGCGTGTAGAACATGTCTTTGATATAATTTTTCCAAATATGTTCATGCGGAACTCAATGTTCGCTATGCAAACAATAATGCATGCTCACTCCAGTCTAATGGAACCTCAGGCTATCCACTAGGTGAGCCCCAAAAAAGTGGCTTAGTGAGAAAGTCATATGAGGTTTGCAAGCTCTCACTATTATTGAGGAGATCAAGTACAACCCCCTTTTCAAGAATTTATCTGACCAACTAAAAGAATTTTTCATTATGCAGAGCAAAATTGGAGAGGAGGTGTTTCTAAACCAAGTGCATGTGCACAATGCCACTCTCCTGGAGATTTTTTTGTACATTGTTATTCACACCTCTGGGTGTCATGATTAGGGAATGGAAGTAGCAGAGTGCCTAGTTTGGCCTGAGTTTTTCCACTGAATAAATGTTGCCATTGCTAGTCTCAACAACTACCCATGAAGCAGACTGGTGGGCAATGCTATCTGCATTGTGACTATGACCCAAAATTAAGCCACCAAAGAAGTAGCAACCCTTCTCTGTGGAGGGTAGGTGAGGAATAACATGGGGTTGTTTTCCCAATCCTACAGTCTCATGAGAACCTACTATCACTGACCCAGATAAAGCATCTCCAAGTGGTGGTGGAAGCAATTTATGTGCTTATGTTTTCCCTTTATGCTTGAATAAATTGTCATTTTGATATTATCCAACTTTTTTTTTGTAATCGAACAGTGAATTTTGTATTGCCAACAATGTGTATATATAATTAAAATATAGTGTTTTATAATTCTTGTGTCGCCTTCTTTTTATTAGAAATTTTGTCTTATATTTTGGTTTCATTGGTTGTATATGGATGGTGTTTATTATTCATTTCTACATCAATGAGCTTGCTATTCAAAACTAGAATGCACCATAATAAAATAAGTTAATGTACTATGGTTTCTTTAATTTCCTTTGAAAATGCACTTGGGTGGTAATATGGGAAGTTAAAAAAGCTAAGCAAATCATCATTAATAGTTTTAGAAACTACTTAAACATTCAAGGATATCAGAGTGGTATATGATGAACCAATTTCTATCTTTTGTGATAATAGAAGTTCTATTAATATTTCAAAGAATGTAGTAATGCATTCAAGGACAAAGCATATCTCAATTCCATATCACTTTTTGAGAGAGAAGGTTGTAGAGAATGAAGTGAAGCTTGAATATGTTCCTACAAAGGATTAGGTTTTTGACACATTTACTAAGGATCTTCCTAAGGATACTTTTGATTATCTCTAAGAGAAGTTAGGGGTTATTGCCCCTACTTCTTTGAACTAGATGCATAAGGAGATTCATCAGTCTAATGGATCTCAAGATTCATTCTTTGTTTTGGACTGTTGTTTGTGGCTACATCTTAGGGGGAGTAGCTAGTGGCATAATTGGTTATTGTAGTCAATGGGAGTGAGTGTTGTCATTGTGGTGAAGAATAAAGGATATGTGTAGTGGTTGCTGGTTGGTGCAGTATTATGTGTACTCCTAAGGGGGATTATGTAAAGTAGTAAAGGAAAAGGAAGTTGTAGAGAAGTGTTAAGAAAGTACAAGTATGCTTGACATCAATAGGGAAGTGATGCAAACCTTTTTGTTCTTTTCCATTGATGTCAAAGGGGGAGAGAGAGTCATGTGAAAAAGAAGATAGTTAGTTGTCAAAGGGGGAGAGAAAAGTCCTTACAAGTTACTATAATATGAAAGAAAGTTAAAGGAAAAGAGTTGGTATGGAGCAATGTGTTCTTCTTATTGATGGTTTTTCACATCATGTGTTGCCATCAATGACAAAGGGGGATATTGTTGCAAGTATGTTCAATTGGTGTTGACATTGATGTTAACAAGCTTATGTGTTGTCATTGATTTCAAGTGTATATAGGTTTTTTGTTGGTGTTGAGTTGGTCTTATCTATGTTGTTGCATTGATTATTCTAGTGATGCTTCAATTAGTTGCATTATGTTGTCATTAGTAAGTGCTATTGGTGTCAACCTCTAGTGTTTCATTGATAAGCTTATGGTTATGGATGTGTGGTTGAGTTTCTATGTTGTATACGGTTTAGTGGTGATAAGGAAGTGTTGAAGGTGATGATAATGTTCCTTTGGTGCTTGGTTTCCAAGTGCTTTTAAGAAAAATTGAATAAAATAAGAAACAATGTGTTGCAGAGGTGTTTTATGTTGTAGAGTAGTATTCTAGTTTTTCTTTGCATCTATTTTATGTTGAAGACCTACTTGTGCAAATTGGAAATGATGATCATACGTGTTTAGATTTTTTGTATCCATAATTTTGTGTGTTAGATCATTGTGTAGAGGAATTTGTGTTCACTAGTGTGCGAATTATGCATTTTAGAGGTGTCTGGAAGAAATGATTTTGTTCCACATTCTTTGTAGTTTCATTTTAGGTCTTGTAAATTTGGAAGGGTGTTGATAGTGTTCATATCTTTCTTTAGATGAATTTTTCATGGTTTTGTAATACGAAAGTTGGTTTCTTGTTTTACTATGTATGGAAGAATTATTTGAGTGTACTCAATGTGTACATTCTTCAAGTGAAAGTTGTTGCAAAGGAATTTTTTGGATTTCAAGGCGTTTGTGAAATATTCTAGATTGTGTTCAAGTGATGTTTGTTGTCCATGATTTGTCTTTGGATCAAAGGAAGCATGAACTTAAATGTTTAAAGTTTTTTATATAGGTTCAGCCAACCTTGGGTGTTCACACTAATTGCGGTTGTGCTTCAGTGTTCAAGTGGAAGCGTTGTGTGACATGTTTGAGCAGATTTAGGTCTAATTTAAGGTGTTTTGTGGTCCTCCTTCATTCATTTCCACCATGGGAATTCTTTTGTTTCGACCTAATTTGAATTTGTATGGTTGAGGTGCATAGCTGACCTTGGAGAATGGTTTCAAGGTTAAAGATGGTATAAATAAATATTGAGTTGTTGAGGGATGTAAGTATAGAGGTCTATGATGCAAGTGATGCCAATTGTAGAGTTGTGAGGTACACATTTGTAAAGTGCAGTGTGAGTTTTCATGTGTTAGATTATTGGATGTAGTGAGAAAAAGGTGTCTACAATTGTCACTAAGGCTACGAATGTGTTGGTGATGTCATGGTGTAGCTTTTTGTTGTATTGAGATGGATTTCTCAATGCAACATTTTTCTCTATCTTATTTTTTGTATTTTGGTAATGAACTCTTCTTTCTTCTGGGTAGTGAGCCCTTTATAATAAGTGTTTCTATTACTTTATATTGTGAGCTAATCCTCATTGTGGTTTTTCCCTTCTTGGGTTTTCCCATTCAACCTAGTTTTCTATTATACATGGTGTTGATTTGTTTTAGTTTTTGTTATTTTCTTTCATGCTAAATCATTCTAACAGATTAAGGGTTAATAAAGTTGATGTGCATCATAATTTTTATAATGGTTTTGAAGTTTTAATGTACAACTGATTCACCCCAGCCCCCTCTCAATTGTCTTGTGCATTCAACATAAACTCATGATAAATAATCTTCAAATGAGTCTCCAAAATCAATCACCCTGACTCAACTCATTGCCATGAGAAATCAAAGCATGAAACATAACACATCTAAAATAAAAAATAGGAAAATAATTCTCAAATGATAAACCACCAAGTAGACCAACTGTGGAGAATGAGTTTGCTCCTTTAGGATAACCAATCATCGTGTCTCACTCCAATATGTTCAATCTCCTCTATTGGTCCATCATGAACTCTCATCAATATCCATGTGAAATCTCTTTGGTATTGCTACTAAAAACTCCAAAGAGTAACTTATGAACAATGGAAATGGAAACTCCCGACCTTGAGGGAATAGGGCACAAGGATAGGGTTCCAATTTCCCAATTGCCACACTCAAGGACACCTTAGAGATCTCAACCCAATAAAGATGGAGGAAAAGATATGACAATAAGGTATCCTAGATTATGATTTCATATTACAAGAGGGGTTCACCACCAATTTTAGACTTGGAAAGACAACGCAATGAAGGATGAAATGCAAAGCCCTAGTTTAATGCAATGCTTCAATGAATGACCTAGGAATGACCATGAAACAAAATAGAAAGTTACAAAGCTAAAATTGTGCCCCTAGAGTCTAGAGAGAGATGGAACAGAGCTCTGAAATCTTGAAATTGTTGCTCTTTAGGCTTGGTGGGACTCATTCACCATTCTAAGTGAATCAATCTCAGTTTTGGAAAACTGTACTGAAGCAAGTTTTGGGAAAATAGGTATCCAAATCTACAAAATCTCTGAAAAAACCTATAGTGGCACTCATTCACCACTTTTTCTGAATGAGTCTAATTTGGCTTTTCTAGAAATCCAAAGTTCTAATCTACACCCCTCAGTCTACTCTTTCCACTTCTCCAAGTGTCTGGATCT